>ML994720.1:122302-290470 GCA_010093925.1 Zopfia rhizophila CBS 207.26 | reverse complement strand
AGGCACTCTATTCTCGTGCTGATTGGTGTCAGAAGGATGGCACCTGCTGGCATGCCCACGAAGTGGAAGTCTCTCGTTGACTCCGCCGCCAGCAGGATCCCAGCCGGCAGGCCGAAGTGGAGGATGGTGTCGGCGTTAATCCGATAGCCCAGATACGCCTTCTCGAGGATGACGTCTAATACCTCGTAACTGGCGCCATTGACTACCTTCAAGCCCTGGAATGTGTTTCGGTTAACGACGACAGGCATCCCTAGGACGAACATAAAGACTGCCGGAACCAGGATACTGCTATCATCTCCTTGGTTTAGCATTATAATAGCCTCCTCCTCCGTCGGTTGGCCGTCCTTCCATTTGTGTTCGGAAATAAAGATCCGGAGTGGGGCCTGCCACTGTCTCTGGAAAGACAGCGTGGCCTCAACATTCAAGTTCCAGCGATTCCTATTCAGCAGCGTCACTACCGTGATGCCAGACTCCCACAGGATCCATCTGCCCTCCTGGTAGCACGTGCTGTTCAGGAGGTCCAGATCACTCTGGTCCTAGATACCTTAACGAATTCGCGTCAGCAGCTGCCGCAGTCGTGGATCTCCTGCGGCGCGGACTTGTTCGTTCAGTATAACCACTATAGTAAACTTCTTCTACAGCCCGTGTGCCTTATCGTGCTGGTATCTCTGTTCCGCTCTAAACGACTTTTCTTTGTCCCACGGAATAGCAGAGCTAGGGAGGACGATCGACCTCTCCTGTATAGGGCGGAATTGGTGGAAGTCCCTGCAGAAGAGGATAATTAGTATTCCGCCAAAGTCTTACGTACACTCTTGAAGTTTGTAAAGCTACTAGTTCACGGCGTATAGTGTCCGCGCACCGAACATACTCACCTCATTAATAATCAACAGGTATTTCTCCTGCTAGTCCATTCTGGCCTGCCTGTTGATATATAGATTTGCTGTGTTAGACGCTCCGACCTTGTTAATATCCTTATTAAAGCCTATCTGCGAAGCATCTTTGGAGAAGCCACACGCTAAGTGGATAGTGATATTATTAATCCTTGCAGCTGTAGTCCCTGACGTCGCCGTTACGAGTAGACGATGCGATATCCCCTTGCTTACAAACAGCTCCCTAAGGGCCTTGATGATCCTTAACTTCCCGGTACCACCCTCACCCCTGATAAATTAGTATAGCTGAGGAGTTCCTCGCTCGTTGCGATGCACTTAGTCGAGCTGCCGGCATATTATTCAGAAGGCAATGCTCTATCTTCGGTTGAGCATGAACGACTCAGCCAGCTGCCTCCCGGCCTCCGAAAATGATGTAGCGGGACCAAACCGGATGCTCGTCGACAGGCCTGTGCCCCGGGCCAGATTCTCTGAGTCTACAGGCATGATATTGATATCGTCCTCCCTGAAACCGTTTAGGGTACTATGCACAGCCTCACTGTGACCAGTGGTGTTGCTATCAGGCTGGCTCTATATCCCCTAGATCATCTTCTCTCTCTCTTTAGAGACACTCGTTTGCTGCGACTTGATAGATCTAACCTGCTCCTGTCTCGGGATCTCTGCCGTCCGAAACAGATCTCCTGGAAGGCGCAGGTTCCTTAGCCCTCGCTCCGGAACAATCATGGCGCGAAGTTCGTGTATTGACGATAAGGCCGCCAGCTAGAATCGGCACAGTTCTTGTACTATTATCGATATTTCTTTCGATCCGGCCGTGATCTGGCTGTTTCCAAGCGTGTTTCTTAAAACATTAATCAGGCAAATTACATTCCCCACATTATCTAATCGGTACACTGTTCCCTGTTTTTTATTACTGTCAGCTATACCTGACTCGACTATGTCGGCCGCAGGATCGGTCTCTCCAGATAGAGCGGCCTATTATCTAGCATCTCGTTTCACGTCTTCAGCAGACCTGCGGAGAAGTTGGATATTATCTGCAAGAAATAACACCCTCTAAGATAGGCCCTACTTTTCCCTTTTCCAAATAGCGTTAATGTCATCCGACGTCTCGCACAAGAATAACTCCTACGGTATAATGAGGGTAAGATGTTGTACAGCGGCCCTATATTAACAAGAAGCTAGTCTTATTAGATACCTTGCTGCCTATTAAAACGAAACTAGGGACGCTCGCATACACGGTATATGTATCTCCTATAATATTACTCCTCTTTCTTCTTGAAATCTATACTCAGGTAGCTGTCTAAGTAGACGACAACAGGCTTATCCGGCTTGCGCAACGCCTACACCCATGTTTGTGAGAGCAGCCAGCTACTATTAAGTTATACCTCACTCCAAGCGTCTACAGCGCCCTTGCCTTTCCGCTTTAATTTAACTATACACATGTAGTTATAAAGCGACAATTCTTAAAGAACTCTACCGCGATGCGGGTATGCCTATATGAAAGAGATTCTCTGCTCTGCCTCTTCTAGTAGAACTGTCTTATCAGCCGGCTCGTCCGCATTCTCCATGCCGCTCACACATCGCAAATAGCGCCATTATCGGAAGATATGCTAGTAGAGTATAGATATATTTAGAAACGTCTATCTGTTATTATTTGCGAACTCTGTAGGATAACCCAGTAAATGGGCGACCACTTCTACCTGTGATAATGGCCTCTCCGTGAAGATCTAGTTTACAACCCTTATCAAGAACTGCCGCGTCTTGTTATGCCTACTACTATCGTCCTCACTAATGCTGTGTGTAGTATCCCCCTGCTTTTCTGCAGTTGCCTTATTAAAGTTGCTGAATATCTCTGCTGCTGCTGCCATGCGCTTCTAAACCAGGTCTTTAATCTTAGTTACGTAATTCGTCACATAAAAGACGATAGCCATAGTCTTACATTACGTCGCGATGAAGGAAATATCGTGGTTATGCTATAGACTAATAGCAATAGCTTTATTCTATTGATTCACTATATTATGACCGCGCCGGATCTGCAGTACTTTATTCTCTGTAAATATAGTCCTCTCTACTAATCTCTAGGGCGCTTTGAACCAGCACAGGTTTCTTTTCTGCTTCTGTCCTCCCCAGATGGAATATTTCACGTAGGTTGGACTATGCGTGTGAATCTGGGTAGCGCCGGCGTAGAAATTAGCTTCCTTTTCAAATGCAGCGCCAAATTAATGGCTGTCCTATAACAGCAACGATACATCAGACGTCACTGTCCTCTCTGAGTGAACGGCTGAAAATACCTCTTGATCAAGGTCCTGCGATACTCATCTTGAATTAGACAACCCAATCAAACAAGGCCACTATAGAATAAACAAACCTCTATAAAGATACTATCCACATACCGTATGACACGCTCCTGGTATTCTGTTTAGTCCTTACCCTCAACATCTCTCAGCATGGAACTGAGCTTTATATTTCCTTGAAGCCAGAGAAGCCTATAGAGATGAAGTACACCGCGCTTGTTAATTTCCACGGCCCTAAAGTATTAGTTAATGCGCCTAAACACCGACTCCTCCCCTGTCTTTATATAGTGCTTGAAAAACATGGAGATCTCCCTGTGGAAGAATATTGCTGAACTAACTAGGTTCGAGATCGCCAGCCGTGTCCGCTTATATGCTAGATTGAGGCTTATTAGAAAGGCCTCTGCCTCCCCTAGTTCACAACCTCAATATGCTGCCAGCTTTAGCTTCACTGGATTAGTAATGTCATTCAGGTTAAGCGTGAACCAGATAGCCGGGATACTGTACTGAATTATTAGGGACTTAATCTTTCGGCGCATGCTTAGACGACTCTCCCTTAACATTAGCTAGCGAAATCTGTAGAGCAACAGACTCTGTAACAGCTCGTTAATTCTCTTGTTAGTAGTCTTCCCTGAAACCTCTAATTTGATCCTAGTAACCTCCAGCCTTTCTAGGCTTAGCGAGCGTATGATGTGCTTTATTCTTAGAAAATTCTTTCTTATCACGCTCGGCATGCTGACACGACGGTTTCTTAACCTAACCCTTATGTTAAAAACAAGAAACGTAAAGATATAATGTGTTCTAATGCGGCTGCTATGATGCTGGAGTACTAATTGAGCTTATGTCTCTAGACTCATGCTCTGAGATGATACGAGATTCTGCGCTGTGGCCTCTGCTTTAACGGATACATCTAGATTCCCTGCCATGTCTATTATGTTCTTCTCCGCCTAGCAAGGGCCCCCATTTCCTCACGGGAACAGCATTAGAAATGTCTTTACAAAAAATCATGTATCAAAGGAATCTGCAAAGTCCTTACTACGGGAGATGAGAATATAAGACTCGGATGAATTTCCGCGCTATAACTCTGCTGATCCTACTGAGGCTATTCCTTACATCAGATCCTATAGAATAGGTTGGCTTAAAGTATTGTAAATAGATCGTAGCTTTTCCACCTCTGCCACATCTAGTCCAGTATTAAGGGCGAATATTCTAGACGCGCTGATCTCATGGATGGACCTGATAGTACTATCTACATCAGCCTTCTTAGCTTTATTTTTACTAGCTACATAATCTAGAGCGTCCACCTCTCCTATGTTACTAGCTATATCATGCCCCTAGCTAAGTATTATAAGAACGTTCCTAATATTAACGGGCCCCTTATTATCTAGCCTGTGTTCTATAGGTGGAATAATCTGACCTGTGTGTGCTTTCTCCCATGCTGACAGCTCATTCCGCTCTAAATAATTATAGACTTAAGAAGGCACGCTGTGCGGTGATGCGTCCTAGCTATCTATTTCCGCCCTATTAATATAGACGTTAGCATATAGAGAATTATGCCTTTTTAACTATACTAGTGCCCTCTTTATAACACGACGCCGTACTAATAAAAGCATTAAAAGATTACTTAGAGCTGGCTTCTCTGTGCTATACTAGGATATATGGATCTTATCTATTATCTTTAATAGTAAATAGGGTAGAACGTTTGTCACGAGCTCCTACACGTTATTAGAAAAGACTATAATATGTCTCTTAATATGCTTTAAATATCTAACGCTCTGTCTGTGCCCGTCTGCCAAACTATACTTAGTAATAAACTTATAATAGGAGTTTAACATAATGAGCTTCTTTTTAACCGGCGTAAGGCTCTTCAACTCGTCCGGAAACATATATTTACATTCTAACTAGATATGTAGCTAGGCTATAGGATATAATACACCTCTCTCTAGATACCTTATACAGTCTAGGTAATTGGGAATCTTTTCTTCTAGCAGGAAGCACTGTTGGCACGCAAAGGATAAGTTATCTTACTTCTTAATAGAGTCTTTTACCTACTAGTGCTAATTAATCTCCTCTAGCTCTGCCTTAATACACTTCCGATAACAGATTATATAAGTATATATTAGTAAGGTTCTTGTGTCGTGGAATGCTTTGTAGAATTTCTAAATAGTAAATATCTTCCTAGCATAAGAAATAAGCGCGTACTATTCCTGCTCTTAAGATAGTCACTCTTTTTTAGTAAAGTCTTTATCTAGACTACGTAAAATACTAGTAAGGTCTTCTATCTATTCTTTATTACTTCTCTCCTAACGGACTATTATTCTGGCACGTTTTAATTCCAGCTAACTACTCTCCACAAACTTCTATCTCTTTCTTATTAACATGATGATACTGTCTTTAACTGACGGGCAGATATTAGCATCTTTATTCTTAAAATCTTTATTCTTAGAAGATAGTGTTATTGCTCTTATAGAAATAAATTCACCCCAAACTATTAACCTGTACTTATTAAAGTTATAAGTATTAGATATATCTTTTAATTTTACTTATTAATAATAAAGAGATACTTTCTTACGGTTGTTTATTTTAATATATGAATTCTAGTTTCGCCATCTCTTCAGGTTCTCTAGGTCAATTAGGTTAATTAGATTAATAGAGAATTTAAGTAATAGCTATCTTCCACGTATTTAAATCCTTCTTAAAATTAGCTAGTTAAGTTTAATAGACGCTTCTATCTAGTCTAGAACTTATAATAATATAGTACTTAATACTTTATAATACTTCTCTTCTATAAACGCCTACTAGTAGTGTTGAATCTTCTTTTCTTTTTATATATTACTTAATTTATAAAGATAGGGAAAATGCTTCGCCCTTTTTAAAGAGATATTACTTAACTTTTAAACTCTCTATTACCACTTCTACTCCCGCTTATACTGTTTTTCTTATTACTTAGTATCTCTCTCTATTGTTACCTATTTATAATTATTAGTTTATGTAGTTTAAAATAGATCTACTGATACCTAGATCTCTAGATATACCTTTGCTATATTCTACTTATTATGCGCGTCATAGTAATAAAATAGCTTAAGTAAAGCTATAGGATTTAAATTACTTCTACTTATACCTATTTATTTCTTATTTCTCTAATAGTCTTCTTATCTCTACTTTTATACTAATATCTAAATTATTTCCTTATATCTTAATCTGATATCTTTATAGACTGCTTTTTCTTTTCCTATATTTTAACTCCTTACACGCCTTAGCTTCTCTATTTATATAATAGACTAAATCTATACCCCTACTCTACTACCGCTAACTTATTTCTACTTTGGAATAGTATACTACTCTTGTTTAATCTAATCTCTCTGAATGTTATTTTTATGTAAACGTAATCCTTCTATAAACAAAGCCTTTATTTTATTTACGTAATACTATTAATCTTATGTGTAAATAGATAACGCTATTTAGAACGCCTTATATATAGATAATCTAAGAACTTTTTTATTTCTTATAAGTAAAATAACCTGGCTAGTCTCTAACACTAAAAGTAGCCTACTATTAATACTATAATATACCACAATCCTTAGTATTACCGTTCAGATAACTAGAAGCTACTATAATTATTAATTACTTAGAAATAGTCTCGTGCTATAACTTATATCCTAATGCTAAATAATACTATTAAAGACCTATAAATTACTTTCTAAGCTTATTTACTTTTTCTTATATCTTTTATTCTTTCTAATAATATGAGTGAGATTATATCACTAAATATTTAAAACTACTCATATATAAAAGCCTATAATCTAATTAATATTCTATTATAGTTTTCTATACATTCTTTCCAACTCTCTTTTAAAATGTCTTGATAACTAATATTTATAAATATAATTCACTTACGTAATTTTATTAATGCTATTATAGATAACCCAATTTAAAAAAACACTTCTAATTATATTAAGATTTAAATAGATATTAATATCTTTAAGGAAGACTACTTTTATAGTTCTAATATTATTATAAAATTAATTTACACCCGTATTTATGTTTACCTGATATAAAAAGAATGAGATTTTTATATTTTTAATACTTTTTTCTATACTAAAAGTTGTTTTTCCACTACTTTGTTAATAAACGATACTTTAGAAATTAATATTTAAATGCTGAGTTTAATGAGGTATATTAGGCCATATAGTTTACCTATCTCTAATTAATATAATTAGATATCTAGGTAACGTAGATGACTTTAATAAGTACTATTAATACCTACTAGAGTAATAATACCCTATAGTAACTATTATTAGCTTTATATTATTATATAATAATAACTTACTTAACCTCTCTAAACTATATTACTTTATAGTTAAGATGTTTGTTTATGATATCTTAAAGACTACTCTAGTTTAGTTTTTAGTAATCTACTTCTTAGAAAATATTAACTATTAAAAGAAAGTTAAGATACTACTATTAGAAACTTTTCTTTATGTTATTGTAAAGGCAGCTGGTTGTATAGCAGGTATTAATTACCTAGCCCTTTAAATTCTTAACCTAATATATCTACTTAGATTTATTTTTATTATAATTATACTAACTCTAACTGCTACTCTGCTTTTGAAATAATTAAGTTATTAGAAAAGCTAGATTACTCTATTTACCCTCTTAAAGAGACTATAAGTCTTAAAACCTGCTAATAATATAGTAGATTTATTAAAAATAAATATAACTCTATTAGAGCTAAAGTAAGGCGGAAGTGATTTTAATATAAAATATAATACTAACTTACCCTCTACCTGCTCTTCTTTATTAACTATTACTAATACTAAAGATTTCTTACTTATTTTAGTTTTATTTTTAATTTTAGATAGTATAATTTAGCCGTACTATAACTATTATCTTCTAAAGAAATATGCGAACTTAGACTAGGTAGAAAGGAATATAAATTTAGTTTAATAAAATATACATATCTAATTAAGTTATCTTTTTTATTATTTTATTTTTTTTATTATTATATATCTAGCGTCGTGTGACTAGTATATGCTAGTAAAATAAGTTATTAAATATATACCTATCCCAACCCCGCTACCGCACATTTATGTAAATTTTAAAAAATAAAAGTTATAAATATATAAGTAATTCTAGTACTTTAAAAATTGCTAAATTTAAGCTTGTTTTTTAAGGCTCTTTTTAAGTAAACTGCTTATAATTTATATTCCCTATATATAAAAATCTGACTTTAGAATAAGAGTAGAGTTAAGATTCTAAAGGCTTTAACACTTATTAATTAACTTAGTAATATAATTATATAAAATTATATTTTATTTTAATTAGAATAAACTAGGGCTGGTGAGTAGCGCTATAATGCTATACTTAAAATAGTTTATTTTTTCACAAACTATAGTTATCTCTTACTTTATTATTTTAGAAGTAATTTAGATTTTTATAACCCTATAAGTATGGCCCGAGCAGGTCGGCTATTTTTCTATTCTTAAATTAATATAAAGAACTACAAACATTCTCTATCTAAAATCTAGAAATTTATAGTAAACTGTAAAGGAAAAATAAACTGTAGTATCTTTAGTACTTTTATTTTAGCTCTTAGCTTATAATTTATAAGTAATACTCATAACTTAATACCTTACCTAAATTTTAATACTATTATTAATAGTAGGCTAAGTAGAGTGGAATGGTTACTAGAAGTAAATTAAAAGGTATATAGGAAAAATATACTAAGAGGTAGATATATAGCTAAATAAGAGAACAAACTTATTATAATATAAGATTCTAATAGTTATATGCTCTTATTAGATGCTATTAGGACAAATCTCTACGCAGATTAGTATAAGCTAGCTAGGTATATAGTCTTTAACTTATAACTACTACTAGGCATTACATAAACGCGTTGTGGTTAAATGGAATTCTGGAAATAAAGTTATATTACCAGCCTAAGCGCTAAATAGAATTTGAACGTGATAATAATAGAAAGGGCTACTAAACTAATATTTAGACTAGTAACTATTCTTTAAGTGTTATATAATCTAACTTAAAGCCTCTAGGGAAGCGCTGTTTATTTAGTTTAATAAGAAATATATAATAAATAAAGAACGAGCGCTGATATTAGCTAGTGAAACTTTTAGTATTTTCTTATATTATACTTTCTTTATTATTAATAACTCTGCTTCTTGGAGGCTGCGCCTTCACACTCTGTTAAGGCGTTAATAAATTTTGTATTATTAATAACTAAGCATATTCGCTTGAAATGGACAGGCATCTAGTTTTTGTATATATTCTTTATAAATTTAAAGGCCGTCCATTTCTCTCTGCCGCCCGGATTTGTGAAGAAAAAGTGGTGAATTTCATGGCAGTAGTACTTTATATTCTTGTTTTCAATAACAGGATAGTAACCGTAGAGACTAACGGAACTGTTATTATAAGAGACAGAGAAAGCAAGAATCTCACGGTCAATTTCCTCTTCGCGCTTTGTAAGCTAGAATAGTTCTATAACTGCCTATACCGCAAGCGCCGTACTGTGCACGTTCTTACAGTTAGCGACGTTATATGCTCCGCCCCCGGGTTAGACTTCGCATGTGAGAAAGGGAAAGAAAATATACTAGGTCACTAGGAAGTATAATTGATATTCGTCCTAGAGGTCTCCGACAAACGGGTCGAGCCACTGGAGCTGGTCGGGCATAAAGGCTTAACGTCTGAATCCGATAGAGTAATCAGGCTGCAGGCATAATGTTGTAATTGGCATTAAGCTGTCCTAGTCTTTGCTAATAGACTCCATCAGGATCTTAAGGTGTTCCGCATGAGTTATTATAAGGTATTCTGCTGAGGGGACAATGAGCAATCCGATGTCACAGATGATCTAAGCCTTATTCCCATTCTAAATCATCATATAAGTCTTTTCAAAGAGATTATTGTTGAACAGGGAATCTTTAGGGATAGTCTGTTCTATTTCGAGAAGCTCCTTACATAGTTTTCTCATTTCTTGCTTAATACCCCGCTCGTGCTCATTCAGGAAGATGTTGTGTATTATGAGAAGGGCTACGTACCCTGCTAACTTATTTTGCACCCACGAGCAGGTCACAACACAACAAACATTACTTTGTATGCTACTAGATTAGTTAACCCGTCTATGCATTATACCATCCTCCCCTATGATTATCGATCGGATATATGTCTTGCGATATTCTATGACCCCGTTCGCAGTATAAAACACCTTCGCACGAGGATGGCGAGCAGAATCTCCCAATAGACCTTAACCACAGAGTCTATCTATGTTATTCGGGGTATAGCGACACGGGCAATATCCTAATGGTTCTTCCTGCTTTAGATCATCCTCAAGGCGGTATCCACCACGAAACTGCACGAATTACATGCGCTATTATTATCAACAACAGATGGGAGGAATTCTTAACGGAGATAAAGACAGGTGGGCGTACTGCAGTTAGCTCTAATAGTATCCTGCGTGGGAAAAACTACTATTTCTGGGTTTCTAAAGATACTACTAATAGTAAGCAGTCAGGAAGTCGCTGTATATTGTGCTTATATATTGATAACAAGAACTTAGAAAAATATCTTGTAGTCTTATCATTTGCTCACTGGCGTTTCCCGCATGATCACTTACCTAAATCATAGACTTCCTGCAAGCCCTATAAGCTTTCTCTTAACCGACAGTTACCTTGCTAAAGTAGTTTAATAGAAGCTACGCTAGCTCGGGATGTTTCCTGCCGCATAACGGATTATACTGAGGGTACGGAACACGTACACTTGGTTCCACGGAGTAAAGAGCATTAGTTTAGTGAAAATAGCATGTTCTAATACACAAACCAGCAGCGCCTAGGATCTGAACCTGTTGATAACACACAGAATGCTATATTCCTTCACTCTAATATTCACACAATCTTTGACCAGAAGCGGTTTATGATTACTCCCAAGTCTTCTATTCTCCTCATTCATATTTTGGCCCTAGGGTCTTTACTTCAGCTTATGAGACTCTATCATAATGTGCTACTACAGCCGCTTATTAGCGTTACTATTTAGTACATTTTAGCACAGTTCACGTGGATAATCTTTGCTCAGTCTATTAATTTTATGCTGCAGGGCCTTAAACGGAGGCTTTTTATCTATATCAGTAATAGAGAGATAAGTATTTTAGATCTCTTAAGAGATCAGTGCAGGCAGCTGCTCTCTTTCGGAGCGAAATCTATTTTTATGCCTTCAGCAGCAGGCGGTGAAGATGCTAGAAAAGAGAAATATTTCCAGAGTCAAAAAAGACAGCGTAGTTTCGATACTTCTTTATCATAAAATTATTTATTTAATAAAAAGCTGTGGACTATATCTTAAGAGACTATGCCGGATTCTGATATTAATAACAATGACGAGCTTAAAAACTATAATGATAATATAGAACTACATTTAAAAAGACAGTGTCTAGCGAGTTCCTCTAATTATAATAGTTATAATTAGGTATCTATCTTGAATTCTAACTCTAGATAATATTATTAATATCACTTTCTATTTAAATAACTTCAATTATTTCAACTTCCCTATACTTCATTCTAAACCATGTGTGAAGAGGATAGAATGTGTATATTAAGAAGCTTATTATGTTATAATGACTTAGGTCTCTACAGCATGTACCAGCGCACTTATACCTGAGTTTTTACTGTTATTCTCTAAAGCGCCGTCTCTATTATCTCTATTACCTCTATCTTTCTAACCCTTATCAGGGCCTAGATACGCGAAGTTGGAGAATAGTAATTATATAAAACACTTTATTAAAGTAGGATAAACCTTTTAAGGGAGTAGTAATTTAACTTTAGAATAATCTACTACTAAGATAAGAGTTATTTCACTTATAGTAGTTAAAAAAAAGAAAGATATTAGCTATATACTATAGCCCTCATGCATCTACAGGCACTCTCTTATTTATTAAAAGAATAGAGTTATTCTAGTGTAAGGTATATAAAAATAGTCTTTAAAGTCTTTACCTTTTTTTCTTTTAATATATAGTAAGATAAGTTATGACTTTATGCTATTATATATAATAGATTCATCATATTTTCCTAGTATATTATAAAAGTAATAAAATTCCTAACTAGCTTTTTATAAAATATAATTTAAAAAATAGCTAGGGTGCAGGCGCTGGTAAATCTTAAAATAATAATTAAACTTTATATAGCATATCCAGTCCACGCCCGGAAGCAGTATCTATATTTAATAGTTATTTTAGTTTAGATAGCTTTCTTATATTAATTTTGTTTAAATAAGCTACAGTTAAAGTACAAGATAGTTTACTAGTTTAAAATTAATTTATAAATAGTTTTATTTTTCTTATAAGCCTTTTCTATGTACATTCTGTATTTAGGCTATAACTATTTTATAAAAGATATTCTAAATAAAATATATATAATTTCTAAGATAAGAATAATAAAAGCTATATAGTAGAGTTACGGTATAACGATTCTCCTTATACTAATAATTATATTTAAGTGATATTAGCAGCTTGGTATAATTAAAACCCCACTAAAAATTACTAACTTCACGATAATTAATTAATCGTTACTTTAAAGATTAATTATTATTATAATATATGTCTTGATTAGGTGTCTCTAACGTTAAGAGAAAGACTTCTTATTAGTTTTATTATAATAACAAGCCTTATCTACGCTATAAAGACTATATCTAGTAGTTTTAATAGAAATATAACTAGAAAATAGTACAATCTATAGTGTTGGAGTCTCTTAGTAATTATTACTAATATTTTAATAACAAACCTGTACTAAGCACTAATACCTTTTATTAATAGTAAACTAACTAACTAATCCTTAAATTAATTCTCTTCTCCTAGTAATAATAGATTGAATACTGTGGGAGCTTAGTGTTAGGAGAACTACTAGCTAAAAAAGTAAAGAAAATATAAGGCCTTATTCTTAAATATACAAAGAAGCCAATCCTAGAGTTTTTAGTAGGATAAGTAAATAGGTTTAAGAAATATTACAAATTAAAGCAACATATTAGCTATAGTAAACTAGGTTTAGTTTTAATTATTATAGAAAATAAAATAAAGCTTGTTTAAAAAGCTACCCTCCTTTTCTCTATAGAAAATGTTTATAATATAGATAAAACTAGGCTCTATTAGTGTTAGGTAATTTCTAAAGGGCTTACTTTAGTAAAACTACTAGAAATAAAAAAAAATAAAGCTCAAATCTCTCTTATACTTTATACTAATATATCTAGATTAAATAAGCTATTTTTATAGCTTATTAGTAAGCAGAAAATGCTTTATACTCTTTAAATAGTAAATATATAAGCTCTTAATACTATTTAAAAGGCTTTTATTAAAGCTTAAATAAACTCTAATATTATAGTAGATTAGTTAAGAGCCTTCTATTTCCATATTAGCCTTACTTATTTAGTTATTCTGTTTATAGATAATTTCTTAGTTTATATAGTTACTTTAGAGCTTACTCCCTCTCTAGTAAATATCTATATTAAGTTTCTTCTAAAGAATTTAATATTAATGTTCTAGTTTTTTGATTAGGGAATTATCTAGAATTTTAAGGCACACTATTATAAGCAGTAGCTATAGTTTAGTATTACTTACTTTAATATTAAGAAAAACTCTATAAAGAAAGTTACTCTTAAACATGCTCTTAAATAGACTTTATAGTCTTAGAATTTTAAGGTCTCTATATCTACTATTGAAAATTACTAGCGGAAATTAATAATTACTATAGAAGATATAATTATAGTGTGTTTTCTAGTAGAAGACTTTATATCTCTTTTTTAAAAAGCTATATAGTTAGCTAATACTAAGAATATAAAAAGCTTTTAGGAGTTTATTAACCCTAAAGATAAGAATATAGAAAAGAAGAACGCTAAGGTAAATCTATAAAAAATAGTAGACTATTATACTAGAAAACCTAGAGTTAAATAAGTACTAAAAAAAGATAATAAACTAGAACCTATTTCTATTATTTATAAAGTTTTAATAACTGTACAACGTCTCCAGTGCTATTAAGAGTATTAAAATAATACAAATACTAAAAATCTATTATATTTATAAAGGCTTAAGTAAGAACTAAGCCTTTAAGTATTTAATTTACAGAAATAATCGACCCTAGATAGCTAACTACAGAAATCTTAGGTGAATTTACCTTTAGGGAATATATTAGTAATTAATTTATTAGAGTAATAATTTCCTATAATAATAATTTTTAGCTAGTATAATTATATCGTTATAACGTGACTCTATTATATATGTATTAAAAAAGTAGGTAACATACTATATAGCTATAAAAAGATTAATAATAATAAAGTAAATATTAAAGAGAATGAGCTTTATAAGACTGTTAAGAGATTTAACTTAATTAATAAATTTAATAACTTCTCCAGAATCTTTATTTACATAGAAATTTATTAAGAGATTTATAATATGGTTAAACGCTAGATTAGTAATATACTTATATAAATAATTTTAGATAAATATACTAGCTTATTTATTAATTATACTAAAGCTAAAAGAGCTTCTAAACTAGCTATAAAATATTTAAAGAGTAATATCTTTTTATGACATAACTTTAGAAGTAAGCTTATTTATAATAATATCTATTTAATAGAGCGTAAGAATATTAAGGAATCAGGCCTATATAACATATAAATCTTAAATAGTAAAATAAGACATAATCCTCTAGTCATCCTTTAGCTAGAGATATAGTAAGAATATAGTAAATTCTTTAAAATACTTAAGCTAATTATTTTACTCTTTAAGACATTTCTACTACTACTTCTTAATCTCTTTATTTCTATTATCTGAATTTAAATTAGAGTTGTTGCTTTTATCAGATTCTAGATTAATTACTCTATATTCTATATTACTATTTCGTGTTGTAGTAGAGCAGTTGATAGGCTTTCTAAAAAGTAATTATTCTTTATCTATATACTTCTCATCACGGTTGCAGTAGAAGATAAGAAAATTATTAATAACTAAATAAAGTAAAATAAAAGCTCTTAGAGAGCTCAAGCTAAGCAGAATGTTACTAAAATAATTATTTATAAAGAATAAAATACTACTAAGAATATAAAGCATTATCTTAAAAAGGAATTTAATAGTAAAACTATTAAAATAAGAATACCATAAGACCGCTTTGGATTTAAGTAAGGAAAAAATAAAAAGTATTTAGATTAAAAAAGAACCTAGAGTATAAATAGCTATATATTAAGAAGTAAATAAGTTATCAGTAATAAGCATTTAGCTAAGGTAGTAAAATAGTTATATTATATAACTAAGAATAATAATTAACACAAAGAAAACTAATATTCTTTATAGTTTAAATATTAGAGAAGATAATTTCTGTAGAATAAGTGCACTAAATACTAGAACACTAAAGTAATAGAAAGCTACAGTTAGAGTATATATATAATCTAGAATACTTAAAGCTATAAATTTAGTACCTCTATTAGGAGAATATTCTATTCTCTATTTTATAATAAAATAAACTTTAGTAATCTGAGATGGTCGATAGCTTAAGATAATTCACTAAAATTTTATATAAAAGAGTTATTTAAGGCCTTTTATAAGAGCTATGTCTTTAGTATATTAGGTCTCTTTACTTTTAACTATTTTTACTAATAGATATTTAGCCCTCCAAACGCGTTGAAAAGCCATGCCCAATTAATAATAATTATAGAAAATAATTTATACTTTACTAGATAAAATAAAGAGATGGATAAATACCTAGTCTGGAGACTATTAGCCATTTAAGTCACGTTCTTAAGGATTTTATACTAACAATAAGGATTTTAAGAATTAACGAAGCGTGCTATTATACTAATAATACTTTTACCAGATACTATAGTATATTTTATTATTTTCATATCTTAGCATTATAGTAAATGAACTAGCCCTATTGTTTTACTAATATAAGGTCAATGGTCTTAACTAGAGGTAGACTTATATAGTACTTAACTATAGCCTTATTAGTCTTACGTTATGCACCTCTATAGGGCGAATATTATCCATCCGCTTAAAGAACACAGACTACTAATAAAATAATAATTAATAATAGATTAGGACCAAAGTCCGGGACACTAGGGCACATAACAGATAAGATAATGCAAGACATCACCAAGGGACCTGTATTAATCCATTTCTACCAATCAACCTCATTGGCTCAATAGACCGGAATCTTAGGATAAGGCTATGAAAATCAAGGGGCCATCTGGCCATACTTAGAGGTTATGAAAAGAGACATCAGGCTGCCCTTATATGCCTATACATAAGAGTTTTAAAGACACCTTACTAATTCACATATAAAATACACGCTTTCCTAAGCTATGTGTATTACAAATGTGATTAAGTTTTAAGCCCTTATTATAGAAGCTCCAGCAGATTTGTAAACGTCCTCCATTATTAATATTCTTACACGGTGTTATGTGCGTCTTTTTTACTCAACAAGATTCCAACATACTTAAAAGCCTTATTACCTACTCATAGTTGGGGGAGCCGACACAACCGTGATCTACTTAAAGAATAGGAGAAATACTACGTCTACATACGCAAGAGACTCTAAGTAAAATAGAAGAAAGACTAACGCGCATATTAGACCGTATAAAGAAGCTACGTTCGCTGAGATCTAATTAAGATGTCAAACCTACTTAGTTAAGCATGATAGTTAGATAGAAATCAGCATGACGCACTACGGTCCACACAAATACAGCGTACTCTAAGATACCACAAGAATCTCCAAGACAAGGCATTAGAAAGCTATGTCTAGGGAAAAGAATTTTTAATATTCAGCACGGGCCGCATCACAGCGTTGCTGTGTTATGGCCTAAGTAAAATCACATGCCAACGTAAAGATATAGCATTACATAAAGAACAACATAATCTTATTTTTCGCATAATCCGACTATTACTTACAACCATATAAGAATCAATATAAGTGAAGAGGATTGTATTATTAACTAAGAATTCATACTCTCTATACATAACTGTATACTATCTACGCCGCGGGCACAGAGCTTCTGAGATAATAGTAAATCTCATATCCTCTTACTAACTCAGTCTCCGTGAGATATTACCGTGAGAAATTTAGTCATAATATTTTAACAATCCTGTGCCCCACTTAGCGTGCCCCTAATAATAGCCTTAAATATTACTCTTATCCGCTCGAGTTACCCCGTAGGTAGATCCTTTTTATCATGGATCACTTGTTAACTTCTGTTCTTAGTCATGTCACGTTGTATTTAGCTTAAAGTTTCCCCACCAAGAGTTTACAGCAAGCCTAATAGAAAGCTTAAATTACGTGAACTTATTAATCGCTAGAATAATTTAGGTACGCCCCCTAGAGCCTGCAGAACACTCATCCGAAACCTTTCAGTACCACACGCTATAAGCTCTACTACGACATTAACAAATCGCAGTGCGCTAGACATCATGTTGGAAAACAGGCAGTAGAGCAAATAATATAATAGATTACATAAGTAAGAAGATACTTAGAAGGTGGTAATAACTAAAATATATCTATCTCCTAAGTAGGCAGCAATACTAATGAGTTATCGAACACCTAAGCGGAGTCATGCGAAGACGTCCGAGTAGTAGTAGCCTTACAATTCGCTAACACATCAACAGAGATGCTGTAATACAATTCGGAAGTATGATGGTGAGCCTAGAGTTCATGAAGAGAGCTTCTTATCCCATTTCTCGCCACTAGATAGTTCAATAGGATCGAGCATAATACTGTCTTAGCTAGTAATATTTGTAATACAATCTTCCTCTCCAAGCTCCTAGCCTGAGAGCAATTTGGTAATATGGAGCGGTTCAGAAGCAAGACGTCTACAGCCTATTTAATATCAACCATCCACTCTATGCTTGCACGTAACGTCAGAGGTCGGATTTCCCTTACGGACAAAGTTCTTCCTAACGGCGTCAGCATAATGTCTTATACCCCTCATGTTATAAGGTCAATTCCTTATATTGTGTTAAGAATGGATACTTTTAATAGAGTGGCCTGCGAGGCCTGCAGACGCGCTAACGTAATAGGCGATTGTGAGTCAGAATCACATAGTCCTAAGGAAACATCTAACAGCTACAGTAGAACGTTTGGATTAGGATGTCAACAAATTGCAAGAATAGATTCACCAGGCCGAAAATGAGCATATGAAGTATCTTGACCTTTTAGAAGAAGTAAGCCGTAAGGCTACGGAGGCTTAAGCATAAGTAGAACAGCTGCGTAAGCAGAAGGAGTTAGCGGAACACTATAAGGCAATAGCAGGACAGCATAAAGCAAAGTAGATAATAGCGGATAGAAGGCGCGTTATACGGCTGAGAGTGCTAGCCCTCCAGACGGGACTCACTCCGTAGCAGCATGTTATAGGCAAGTAGGAAGTCTGTTACCGAGCGTTGCTACCTGCTGCTGCCTACTTGGCACTCAGCTGACTAAGCCACATCTTTAATGTATATATACCACCTAGATAGCTCTTAATTCCACCACACGGTGGTTCCTATATCTATCCTCTGCATTCTGTTATAGTTATGAGCCCGGAATTCTGCATTACTTATACTCATAACCCAGTATACAGAGGTCCACACCACCTGTCCCTTCGTCTCAGATCTTTACTACGGTCTCTTTCTATTACCACGGCTTCTCACGCGTACCGCCACGCATCACTGCGTATCACCATGATCCCAGGCCTACTAATTACTAATATGAGATGATTATATAACTTCAAGAGAGCCACGCCTCTTAACGATTAACTGATAACGTCTAGACACCTTATAGTCAAACACACTCTCGAACACACACCTTAACGTAATTGAGACTAGATAGCAGTATAAATAGCTAGGCCTATGCCCGCACGAAGTGGAAAGTCGGAAAGAGCCACTGTAGCATTACCCTACGTATAGAATTTACATCAATAACTTAATGATACTACTAGAAGAGGGTTACAGCTCGATCTCTACAAACAATAACTAGAATAATGGGAACTATCAGATTATGGGAATTAGAAAGAGATATTCACTCTTTGGCATGGAAACACCTAGTGTTTTAAGGCTCCCACGCCTCAGGTTAGCGCTAAAGCTTAATAACAAGTTACTATTACTATTTTGTTTCAGACTCCCTCCACCATACATCTCATCCAATTTCCTATTTTAACCTAGTGTGGGGCTTTATCTTTGACCTATATCTTCCACTACTATACTATAGAAGCTAGAGAGGTATATTACTAAGTGTTACTGTCTACTGCTACTTACTTAGCACTCAGCTAACTAAGCCACATTTTTAATGTATATATACTACCTAGATAGCTCTTAATTCTACCACATAGTGGTTCCTATATTTATTCTCTGTATTTTATTACAGTTATGAGCCTAGAATTCCGCATTACTTATACTTATAACCTAGTATACAGAGGTCCATACTATCTGTCCCTTCGTCTCAGATCTTTACTACGGTCTCTTTTTACTACTACGGCTTCTTGTGTGTACCGCCACGCATCACCGCACATCACTATAATCCCAGGCCTACTAATCACTAATATAAGATAATTATACGACTTTAAGAAAGCCACGTCTTTTAATGATTAACTGATAATATTTAGATATCTTATAGTCAAACACACTCTCGAACACACACCTTAACGTAATTGAGACTAGATAGCAGTATAAATGGCTAGGCCTATGCCTATATAAAGCGGAAAGTTAGAAAAAGCTACTATAGCATTACCCTGTATATAGAATTTACATTAATAACTTAATAATACTACTAGAAGAGGGTTACAGCTCAATCTCTATAAATAATAACTAAAATAATAGGAACTGTTAGATTATGGGAATTAGAAGGAGATATTTACTTTTTGGTATAGAAATACCTAGTGTTTTAAGGCTCCCACGCCTCAGGTTAGCGCTAAAGCTTAATAACGAGTTATTATTACTATTTTGTTTCAGACTCTCTCTACTATGTATCTCATCTAATTTCCTATTTTAATTTAGTGTGGGGCTTTATTTTTGACCTATATCTTCTACTACTACACTATAAAAGCTAGGGGGGTATGTTATTAAGTATTACTATTTACTACTATTTACTTAACACTTAGCTAACTAAGTTACATCTTTAATGTATATATACTACCTAGATAGCTTTTAATTCTACTATATAGTGGTTCCTATATTTATTCTCTGTATTCTATTATAAAGTTAATAGCTATATATAGATATAGCTTTATTAACTATTTCTATTACTTCTTTTTCTAGCTATATAATATCTATAAGATTAGCTATATTAACTTGCTTAGGTAGTAATAAAGATAGAGAAAATATATAAGCTTAGCTAGCCTTTAAAATTAATTTTAATAATTTTCTATCTTTTCTAGCACGCATGGCTAATTTAGGTAATAAAAAGGCGATATTTAATTAATCTAAAGAGTATAGGACTTAAACTCGTAAAGAAATCGCTTATTAGCTAGCGGTGTTAAGGTTAGGGTTATAAGTTAAAAAATAATACTTTTTATTAATAAAAAGTAGTAAGGTAAGTATCTTTAGCTAAGGTTTTATTTTAAATAGCTAATAGTTTTACTAATAATAATAGAAAAGGTTTGTATACTAACTATGGCCCTAATAAACTATTTCCTCCTAATCAGGACACTGTTTATTAAAAATAGACTATAGTATTAATACACAAGGTAAGAAGCCCCTTTTAAGTATTAAGAAATACAATTAAGTAATACTATTCTTTAAAGTCTTGTTTTCTAAAATTCAATAAAATTAATAAGTAGATTAAGAATTTGTCTTAGTTATTTAAACTATTACTAACTCTTCCTTTAGTTAATCTTTAAGCTTATAATCTATTTATATTATAATTTCCTAAATGCCCGAAGCTTCGTAAGATTAATCTTAATAAAGTTAAGAATAAGTATATAATTTTAGAGAATTTAATAAAAGAGAATATGCCTTGTAAATACTCTTTTTAAATATTACCATATAATTAGCTAATAATTACGTTATTATTAAGCATTTTAACTAAAAAGACTAAATATAACTGTTTAGAAAATGTTTATATAAAGCTTAATAATCTCTTCTGTGTGATCCATAGCTCTTAAAGAGCTTTAAAATAGAAATTAAAATTAAAGTATCAAAACTATTAAAAAGACACTAGTATTAAGAATATAGGATTTTATGGGTTATTAATATCTATAGCCTTTATTTCTTCCCTCCTTAACTAGGCTAATTTTGATTAAAGTAAATTTATATATTAGTAAAAGTATTACTCTACTCCTTTATAAGATCTTACTCTTTATAATATTAAAATTTACTATTTATTTATAACTATTTTTTATTTTACTTAGTTGTCACATTGCTCGCTGCAGAGTCCTATAAATTAAAAATTATAGTAAATTTATTACTATATTTAGTACTGCTAGAAATATTAGTATTATAACACTTTTACTAGCGCTTTAAATGCTTACTAGAATATTTAGCTAAAAAAATATAGTTTATAAATTCCTTTATTAAACTATCAGATTTCTTAAAGTTCTCTTGTGTATTAACATTATTATTTAGGGATATCTAAGACTTCTAGCTTATAGTATATACTTTTATCTCTAATACTATAGTTATAAAGCTTAAAGTTAGGCTAGTGCCTGTATTACTAGCTAGTGCCTTAGCTTCTATAAAATTTACTCTCTTATTTACTTATTTAATAGTCTTATTTCTCTTCTTTTCTGTCTATTCTCGTTTGTTTCTGTACACTTGTAGTCCGGCTATATAGGTATCTTAAGTATTAGTTATAGTAAAAAACTATAGCTAAGTTATATAATACTTAAGCTAACCCCTAAAACTATATAGTAAAATAATATAGCTAGTATACATCTTAAGAGTACTATTATAATATATAGAGGTCATAATATATACATTATTATTATAAATAGGTTTATTTTATTTATATAAATATAAACTATATATAGCTCTTACCCCTAATATACTGTTATAATAAGCTTATTATTTAACTACTATAACTAATCTATTTAGTTTTTTAATTATAAGAAAGAAGTTTAGCGCTAAGGGGAGATTATACTATATTAAAAAAATAATTTTACTACTAAACTTATTATAAACTTTTTAGCTTAGCTATTTTGGGTAGGTGCTGTAGTAAATATTTAGATTACTAAACTTAAACTTAAGTATACTATCTATTAGAGAGTTAAGATTAGTAAATAGAATTTCTTTTAAATAGTATTTAGCATCTCTAATCTTACCTTTAATAATAGAAATTACTAATTTTAATACTTGTTTTTTTTTAGTGGCATGCGCGTCTGCTTGTTTAAGTTTTCTAAACTCTTTATTAGTAAATTAAGATAATAAAAGAAAAAATTAAGATTATGTAAATATTTAGTTAATTTTTTTCTAATAATTTAGTTTTACAGGCACACTACCATTAGGGTATTTATATTTATTAGGGTAAATATTATAGTTAATTATGTGCTACTAAAAGTCACGGTTATAAACCCTAGTGCTCTTAGTATCTATAGTATTTATAATAGGCTTAGTACTTAAAGTAGATATTAAACCTTATTTTCCGCTCTAAAGACTAGACTAACTCGAGCTTATTATGTGATTAAGAGAATAAATAAATTCAGGGTACTAGAGCGCGTCGTTAGTTTTAGTATAAACTAGTAAATATCTTATAACACATACGTTCCTTAGGTCTGACAGATTTGGGCCACCGTATCTAGCAAATAGCCTTATGTCCTTTAAAATCTTTAGCTTATAATAGTAAAGATAGTCGACGTTGCACTAAGCGGCTTATTGATTTCTCTTTGACTTAGTAAGGAAGTTTTAAGTAACCAGCCGGCGGGCTCATTAACGCGGTAAATGAGATAAGTTTAGAGTAACTTAAGTATTTCTTTAGTCTAGCTCTCTTAACGCTCGTTTAGTCAACTAAATTTTCAACAAGTTGTTCTAAAATACTGCTAGTGGTTGGGATCCGCTGGGAGGGCTAAGCCTCTGCTTTTTTAATACCAGTTGCAATGTTTCGTTTAGTTAAATCAGCTCTGAGCAGTAACGTTTGCGTGGACAGAAAAGTTGTGATTCAGGCATATAGTAATTACTAACCGCAGGTGTTTCAAGATGGGGAGATATATGATAGGTGAGTGGGAAGCGGCGTCTATATTATACATAGCTCACTATCCTATAACGTGGAGAAGAGATGGTTGGGATTCGCGTTAATTAGTATGGCAGGGCCGTGCTGCTAATTCTTAGCGGTAGTAGATGAGTCACATTGAACCGAGAGCCTAAAGGGAACGGATGCAGGATTTGTGAAGCATGAGAGGATGAATGAGAACTAACCATTACCAGGCATTGTTCTTTTTTCAATATTTAACTGCGTAACTAACGTCTAAATAGGGAGAGTCGTATTTACATGTCTAATAAGCGCGGGACATGAGCGCCTTTAATTACCCCGCTTTTAGCTACTACCTTAAGAAGCTTACTGCTTCTCACAAACTCAGAACGTGGGATGCTAAGGGAACCAAAAAGAAATCCATTACGGGAGCTAAGCGTTAGTTCTTTTTTTCAGGTGTCAAGTAGCCACATTTCTAAACTAGAGTAATGAGAAGTAAAGATGATTTAGAAGCGAATTGACATGTCCCATAGACTAGCGCATGTTCATTAATCAGTTACAGGTGCTCGTCCTGCTCCCATGCTCCGTCTCTACCTAAATTCCTTTTAAACGCGCAGACTTCACACTGCCCTTTATCCTAACAAGAAGACAAGCCACATTACTTATAGCGTCGAGAATGCTGTTTTTATTGCCATTTCTTTTCAAGGAATTCGCTCTTAAGGAGTCGCGGACGACACATGCGGCTATGGTCTTTAAGAGCGATTAGTTATGCAAAGTATTTCCTATTCTGTACAGCAGTACGGACATTCCGCATAAAGAGAATGTGCTATTTAATGAGCTGCACCTGATTATCGAATCTATCCCACATCCACAACCAGCCTTATACGACGGGGCACTCCCTGTGGACATCAATAAAAGAGTAAAGCATGACCTCCAACATCTCATTATACCATCAGTGGCGAATCTACAAGCTCCGGTCGTGCCTAACTTCTTCGTGGAAATTAAAGCTCCCAGCGAGAACGAAAACCCTTCTGCTTTTCTAGATGTATGCACGTATTAGATTCTTAAATTGCGGACGCTTTCCAAACAATCATTTACTAGTAAGTTGAGAGCTCAATCACTTTCGCTGTTCCACCTCTTTAATAAGGAGTGGACATGATTCTGAAGTATCTCTAGAGCTGTTGGCGATTTTTGAAATATGTATTAAAGCAGCGAACAGAAGGTACAGTTGGCGCCAACAAGTCTGAGCCATTTAAGCGAAAACACGTAAAATCGCGCTCGACGCGCCCTTACACCCATTACTTCTGCATCGTAAAATGCCACCTTTACGCACTCCCCTTGGCCCTATATCAGGAAATCGACGATTTAATCATGAATTGACTCCATACCAGCGAGGAATAGCTATAGGCTTAAAGTTAGCAGGCGCAAAATCCAAGGATATTCAGGTCGACCTAAATATCAGCCGCGGGGCCCTTCGAAGCACCCTCTCCCTCAATCAATTGCGCAACCAAGGCGTATCCCAAGCACGAATTGGTGCTCCTAAGTCATATATAGAGGCTGAAGAACGAAAATTGATACGGCACGTACGATTGCATCCAAAGGATACCTATGCCCAAGTCAAAAAAGCCTGCACTCTTCGTTGCGGCAAGACTACTATTAAGAAGATTCTAAAGGAGTATGGCATCATCAATTAGCGATTCTTTTGATGGATTTCACTTTCCTGTTGACTGGTTCGTCTAGGATAAATTGCTTAACCAACGCACGGATTCGGGTGTTCGTATGGATGTCCAAACGATTCCAGTCCAAGATTCGAAACTGACGGTCGAGGTCAATCTCTTGCTCCTCCGAGATGTAGAGGTAGCCATAACAAGGTGCGGCTATGAGACCAGGATTCTTCTTTCCTTGACAATTCTTATAGAATTCTTCAATGCAGCCGTATGCACGGCACTCAGTAAAGAAAGGGTCGGCGTTTCCCTCAAGTTCTTCATCTGTCATTTTTACTTTCTGGCTATCTGCGAATCTCGCCATTTCTTCTTCAATATCGAAGAACTTGAACTAATTTACTTAGTGAATGTTGAATTTATAGTTCAAACAGATGCCTCGTTCTTACCAGCTTGATCGCAAAGGGTTCCGAGCCCACCAGAGCTTTGAAAACGTATCCTTGCCCGCCGGTACCTGACAGATTTAGCTCGTTAAGCAGGGTTTGAAACCGAATTTCGGGATTTGAAGTTCTAAATGGGTGGAATTTTGGCCCAGTGCATGACGGTAAAAGCTCCCCATGGTAGACATTAGGTGTTGGCACATCCGACTTCCGTTTGGAAGAGGTATTTAAGGACCTTCGCCCTCTTTCCCCTCGGAGCATGGTTTCCGGTATGTTGTGCCTGGAATATCGGGCAGAAAGATGCCAAAAGCAGAATGCTCGACTATAAAAGTGTGTGTAAAGTCAAGAAGCAATTCACCAGAGTGTTTCAATAAAGACTTGAAGTGCGTGAGTCATGCTTGGCGGTCAGGTAGGTGGCATGTGCCGTTAACTGTTTACTCTATTTAATGGGCAAACAGTAAACAATGACTCACTTAGACGTTGAAAGAAGGACGCCACTGCACCTCACTCTGAGTGCATAGCCAATCAACAATATTTTTATGTTCAATCATGAAACAATAAATATTCTTAGTCTATCAGATTGCCACATTTCCTAACGAATAACTAGTTAGTTAGATTAGCCACAAATCGCTTTTGTGGTGTAGCCTAATCTGTAGTTAGTGCAGTACATTTGAGGCTACAATCGACTCTTCACATTCCGAATACCAGTCAAAACAATTCACTACCCTCATTCACACCTTTGTCGTGGACGGCCACTTTAATACCATACGCGAGCAGTATAAGATTCACCTTCCCCAATCGCCTAATTAGTTCCTAGAACATCTCGAGCCGAACGGCATGTTCAACAGCCTTAAGAAGAAGCTTTCCGGTAAGGGATCGAATCCTATCTCCCAAAATGGAGGCCTTGAGCCACCAAGCAACAATCCCTTCACTTCTAGTTCCTTAGTAACTTGTCGCCCAGGTAAGTCTAAGAGTCCTTCATTATTATAAACTTTAACAAACTCATAATCCCCAGACCGCTCTAACATGAACACCTTCACCGCGCCAACCACAGAGCCACCACCAGCTTACACACCCGGCCTAGCTAGTAATGGCCTAGCTAGTAATTTATTCTCCAACACCAGCAGCCTCAGCGCGGATGACCCTTACGCCTTCCTCCGCAGCTTCGATACCATCTTTCTAATCGATGATTCCGGCTCTATGGCCGGCCGGTCCTGGCGCGAAACTGCCAAGGCCCTGGAAACTATTACGCCGATCTGCACCACCCGCGACGCCGACGGCATCGATATCTACTTCCTGAACCATCCGGATAATAGCACGTACAAGAACGTGCGCAGCGTTTCCATCGTCGTCGATATCTTCCAGGCCGTCCGACCAGGCGGAGGAACCCCGACTGGCCAGCGCTTGAGCCAGATTCTGCGCCCCTATCTTCGACGCTATGAGGCCGACCCGGATAACACCAAACCAATCAACCTCATCGTGATTACGGATGGGGAACCTAGCGACGATGTCGAATCTCCGATCATCAGCGCTGCGAAGAAGCTGGATGGGTTCGACGCACCGGCTTGGCAGGTCGGGATCCAGTTTTTCCAGGTCGGGAATGAGCCTAGTGCCCGTGAGCATTTGAAGCAGCTAGATAATGGACTTGCTCAGCTTGCGGGCGATAGGTCTCTTCGGGATATCGTAGACACAGTGCCGTTGCTCGGAGACGGCAATGCAGAGCTGAATGGAAATGGAGTCTTAAAGGTTGTGCTAGGCAGTGTCAACAGAAGGCTGGATCGGAATTCTGCGGAGCTGTATCGCCAGCCGTCCTGAGCGCTAAATGGAATTCGAATGTGACGGCAGTTGAAAGGGTATGCATCTGTATATCTTTTATTCTTCATTATTTGTATTCATCCCCTCTGCAAGCTTAGTGAATCTATGCTTAGGTCTCATCGCCACCATGTGCTTTATAATGTCTATGACCTAGTCGTCGTCTTCATCCAGATTCGCAATCTATGTCGGCAAAGTATGGTTCTGTGATTATCATCAGCTCAAAGTCTTGTATTGAACCGTCATTAAGAATGCTTAGTTGCGCCTCTCTTTTTCTGCCCACATTTGCTTGAAATATCCTAATCGTCTTAGGCATATGATAACGGGATCTGTTCTTGTGACTCTAAGTGTCCGATTCACTTTGCTATCTTTTGGTACATGCCGTCGGTAACACGGGTAAGGCGCCCACGATGATGCGCATACCCGCTCCATCGGTTCAGCTTCTACGGAGGAGCGTACCAAAAGTCTTTGCGCGCCAAGAACGCCACCCAACGCCACCAGATGTCAGATTGCATCTCATGTTGGAATAAGCTGTTATAAAGCCTTAGCATTAGGCTTACACTTTGTAAAGCGCCTCTACTTCTCAGTTTTGCCTTTATGGTACTCATTCCCACCCTCTAATCTAATTACTTCCTAAATATGCCGTACAATTCGCTCTATCCAAGCCTGGATCCACCACTATTTAAGTTTATCCCATTGTTGCTTCCATGCTCGCTCTGCTTCAGCTCGACTTGTAGGCGCCCCTTGCTTTGTAGTCTCCCATTTCATCCATAGCCAACAAGGCTCACTCATATTAAGGTCTGGTGAGTTTGAGGGCCAAAAAAGACACTAAATCTCGTACACGCTATATACCTGGTCTAGATAGAAATGGGCGTGGGAGGGGGGTTATTCCGGCGTGAGGTGCGTGAAGATGGTCTTTGGAGCCTTTACCTTTTTTTCTTTTGGCGTATGGTGAGATAAGTCATGACTGCAGCCATTGGTTTTATAGGGATATTCACTGTATCAGCAGTACGGCCAGTAAATGCTTTAATGCACTCATCAACAGCTACATGCGACCAAAGGTTTCCGGGTGTAGAGTTGTTCGTGCGACGCAGAGCGCGAATCTTCTCATCTGCCTTCTTGTCTCATCCGCTGCTGATGTTCCAGCTCTTCAGCGCCGCAGGGGTAGCAGGTGCAGCATAGCTAGGGTTGTCTGGCTGAGTGTTAGGAACGACGGTTTGGGAGCGCGTCTGGCGACCACGCGCTGGGTCGATCATTGCGGGCGACGAGTTAGGGCGTGGGAAATCGACAAATGCATTTTGGTTGTGACGTAGCAGAACAGCTCTCCAGCTACAAGATTTCCTTTGGAGTGGAAGAATCAAGTCGAGTGGAAAGATGTAAGGCTGAACGATGAAATGTAACCAGTTGCTAAGGACATTGGATAGTTGTCAATTTCATGAGTGCCCAAGCCGAGGCAACCCTGTATCCTCCTATTCTATATCGATCACATACCCATGGTTCACCATTTCCTCGTTTCGTTGATATTTGTAGTGGGGAATATTGCGGACCCTATCCCCTCCCGGGCCAGCATCAGTCTTCGGTAATGTGACCAATAGGGTAGCCTGCTGCAGGGCACCCTGGGGCGCTGGAAAACCGAGGTCGTCCAATTTTGATAGAGCAGCACTGCAAATTGTAGACGAAGCCTGTATAGAATCGCCAATTGCTTCGGATTGTAGATAAGGCTATTTAGATCTATATGAAAATGAAAATCTCAACTTTTCTGGTGTAACAAGGACCTGCCGTAGCGTAACTAGCCGTCACTAGGCCTTATGGTGGATGCAACCACTGCACCGCAAGAACTATCGCTCATCTTCTAGCAATCTCATTATAGGCGTTCATGAAGCTATACACATGTCTCCTCGTTTAAAAGCCTTACTGTTTGAAGGTGTTCTTGCCAGCAGATTGCCTTGTTACAGAGAGGTAGATTGCAGCTCGCACACCCATAGATAGTTCGAACTCTGTTCGTCAGTGAGGTTGCCACGTTGGTGTTAGCTGATATCTCACCCAAAGGGCGCCTCTGGGGGGTTCGGCCAGCCTGAGCACAAGCAACGCAGGTCTTCTGGCCCTGGTTGAGTTTAACGGGTCCATCTCCATGCTTTTCAGCGGAGAGAGTTCCTACGGCCTCCATGGCCTTCCGCTTGCTTGAGCCTCTAATAGGCGACGACGCTTGTCGCAACAGAGCGTCGGCTAGGTCCTCTATAAACCTCGCGTGCCCATCTTTATCAGATATGTATTGTTGAGTAGCGTAGCTTGAAAGCAGGTACGACGCCGTAATGGCTTGATCAAGTATAAAGTGCCAGAGAGGCTTCCAGGTCTTTAAATGTCGCCGTTGCGAAGGGTAATAAGACCGGATCTGGTCATTATAATCCACATGGTTCATATTGTTATTATAGTCGTCAGAGAGCTCAGGAATGAGCAGTTCTTTAATCGCGTCGTCGCCGAAGGCCTCACGAGTGAGCTTCGAACCTGTGGTGGATTTGGCAGGTCTCTTACGAGCCTTGAGCCTCATATTTGCAGCTGGTGATGTATGACGTCAGTGTGGCAATTCTCACGGTGTTGAACGCTCTACAACTCTAGAAGATGTCCACTTACGATTCTGGCCTGTTGTACAGTAAAGGACTAGTCGGTTGTCCTTCCAGCCTACGCAGGCAACTTTTGAGGACTTCGAGAGCTTAATATAGAGCTTTCCCCATGGAATTTGGTCCTCGTGGTGACGTTTGAGGTTGGCAATCTCATGAGGAAACTTCTCAGCCTTTTCCCGCTTCTTTCGCGCACAAGAAGTGAGCTCTACGTCCTGTAGATCTTCCTGCTCCTCAGCAGCTGTATTTGAGAGTCGTACGGTGCCTGCAGCGGCTATTCCCCATTCGCGGAGTTGCTCTAGCAGTCGGACTGTTATAAACAGGTTATCAAACCAAACGTAGTGCTTGTTTGGTGGGTATAGACGCTGGCCATCTACCTGTCGGTGAAGCAACTCGAGTACTAGGCCGTGGGTAGGAGACCAGCCCTCCTCTAGCCTCCAGCGAGGATCTAAGTCTTGTGGGCCTTCTCCAGCGTTGTAGTTAGTGCCGCGAGCGTGAAACAACCAATCCAGCGGGTAGGCATTATCACAAAGTTGCCACGCCTTAAAGCCTATTGGATCTGGCTTGTTTGGTATCTCAACAATCTCTCTCGCGCGGCCGGTAAAGGGTATAATTGATTCGTCAATTGCGAGGTGGCGGCCGGGCTCCCAGTACTCCCTAAGTCTCAATCGAATAGTGGCATCTAGGTAACGTACTCGCTCAAAGGTGTTCTTGAACTCGGTGCCGTTGCGTGGGTGTGTACAGTAGAAGAAGCGCTCAATCTGCTGGTAACGGTTCTTGCCTATACAGAAGTCAGGGTATCTTAGCTGCAGCGCGCTCTTAGGTTGCCAGTAGTTCTTGTATGACCTTAGTGGGTGTACGGCCATGAAGATGAGGATTCCAATATACCCATAGATCTCGCTGGTGGTGGTGTTCTTCCACGGGCGACAGTGAGGTTTTGGGGAAGGATTGAGCTCCGCGTGCGCGTTCGTAAAGGCCGCCAGCTGACCTACTAGCTGCTCGTCGAAGAAGAGTTTGAATATGGCCAAGGGTGAGCTCTGGCTGACGTCCCCAGGCAGATTCGGCTTGCCATGGAGTGGGTGGTCGTCAAGATGTAGAGGTTCAAACTCAGGCATTGGCCAACTATCCTCCAACATGGGTTTCTTGCGACGCTGATTTTTTTGAGGCTTCTCGGGGCCCTTAGGATCCGCTCGGACTAGCATAGGATCGATTGCAGGCATCGTGGATTTTTTAGTGTTGAGCTGAAGTTGTTGTTGACATGGAGATCACCCACAAAAACATCGCAAAATGAGCCACGGTGGCTAGAGGTGGCTCAAATTACTAGTCTATCTAATTGGCCAATCCTCGAAGACTGATGTTGGCCCGGGAGGGGATGTCGGACGTTGACTCTCTCTCACTCGATCCATAGATGCCTCCTCCACCTTCTTCTTCCACTCGTCGATCAATTTCCCCCAGTATACACTCTTCAGCATCGGCAGCAGCATTACATCTTGGGCGCAATATTGAAGCACGTACTCGCTCAGTGGTCTCGCATCGAAGACCGCGTAGCTGCCTCCTTTTTCTGGGTTCCAGAGCTTTTGAGAGCCAGGGCAACTAGCCCTTAAGGTTTCGGAAAGACAGAGTAATCTTCGTGACCAGGTGTTTCCGGAATCCGATTTGTGACCCTTGATCTGTTTGGCAACTTGCTACTCCCGCTAATGTTTTCTTGTTTTGTTGCTGGGATGCTGGACATGACTTGGTGCAGGTTTGTGCAAGAAGTGAGATAACGAAGCTCCTTAAGCGAGGTTCGCGAGCGTCAGCGAAGGCATGAAGTGGGTACTGTTGGGCCCGGAACAACAGAGAAGGCCGGGGACACAGACACCCCAGGTTCTGATCGCGCAGCAGAGGACGCAGAAGCCGTCTGGCAAGAGCTGAAAAATGTTGATCGGGGCCTGGAACGGCACAAGGTACTGCTGCAGTGGATCGAGCAGGAGCGATGGACGATGGATATGATGGAGGTCATATTTGGCAACTGGAAGTACTCATAAATATTGTCTTGAACGATCGATTATTTGATTGCTTGTGGGTAACGACTGCTTAAATACATAACGATTGAACAGACACTAACGATATTACAAATCCTTGATTTATAATGTTGTGGTGGCGTTCGTGGTGGCAAGGTGGCAAAGTAGCAAGGTTGCCTCTCCCAGTTTTGCCAACAGGATACAGGGCGCCCAACACACATCGAAGACAATCACGATCGGGGTGCCGCACCAAAGGCCGTCCGGGGACCTCCACTCGTGACCCTTACGTATGGGAGACTGGCTGCATCGATGGCCGTCTCATAGATTGAAAGGAGCCAATCAGACTGTATAAGTCTGTTGTGTAATGCATTGCGAGATTCCTTTTGATACGGTCCGGGTCCACTCGAATTGACCCGGCCTTGGTGCTGTCCATTTCTGCAGCAAAACAAAGCTCAGCAAGTCGGACTAGAAGGATGTTCAGTGTAGTACATACCTGCCTCAAGAGCCTTAGCACTTCTTGCAAACATGGCAGCCCTTGTAACTGAATCACCCGAGCTTGTCCGGAAGGTATCCGCAGGTAAGACTTGGTTTCTCCAGCTTCCAAGCAAGGAGATACAACGTTCAACCGTCTCTTTACTTAACACTGCCGCGGCCAAACGAAACGAAGTAACCCGTTCAAAGCTCATTAGCGAAGCAAGTCCATGACCCGGATCGTGATTCCGAATATGTTCCATCCACTCATCACAGGCATTTTCATCAGGGCGAGCAGAGCGTCGTTTTTTAGGAGCCCGATTGGGTATGTCCGCACGTTTCCGTTTAGTTGCAGACGGCATGTGTGACGACCGGAACATGTACGTGCTCTAGGAATTGTCTGCTGTGGCTGCTTCATTGTAGGCGGGGGAGGTCTCCTTCGAAGGTTCCTTGGCGGATGGGACTGGAAGCTAGGGACTTCTGGATTTGTTGGTGGTGGATGTTGCTGACCATCCCGGTGAAACGGTTCAATCTGTACATTGTCTTCCAACATGTTTTCTTGTATATCGCTCCTAAGCCCATTCTCGACCTGCGTATCACCTCCGTGTGTATCTCCAACTCGTGTGCCACCGTTCTGCGCATCTTCATTTTGTGTATTGCTCCCATGCACATCTTTGACCTGTGCGTTACTGTTCTGTTCATCCAGTTCTCATGTATTTCCTTCCTGTGCATCCTTCTCCTGTTCCGTGCGTCTCTCTTCGCTGCGAAATGTCTCCCCAGTATTTAGCATCATTACGACAGAGATTCGTTGATATGTTGCGGATGGGGTATTTCATAGTGCTGGAACTATAAGATGCGTCTCTCGAGACACCACATTGTGTGATGGAGAAGCTAGTTCAGCTTCTAAGCGCTGCGCTTCTTCGACGATGTAGCGCAAAGTTTGTGAGATGGTAATCGGGTCGAAGGAAGGCTGAGTTCGCTTTGTTTTCGATTGCGAAGCTGAGCCACTGTGAGGGGGTTGTTGAATGTCCTTTTTGATTTTCTTAAGCCTCTCGAGTAAGCCTTGAACATTTTGGATAAGCGCATCCACATCAAATGGGACGGGTGTTTCGCAAGTCATCCTTGTCTGGTTCATGTGCTGGAGAGCCGAGGAGTGAAGAAGCTTTAAGTGTTCGAGCAGTCTAAACTTTATCGATGGCTTCGTGGATTTCACACTTGAAGTATATTGAATCGCTTTAAGCCAGAGTTTTCAGAGAACGGCGGCACTCCTATAACTTCTTGTCCCCTAAAATGTTTATGAGATTATCTTTAGTGTTGACGCGTTTGAGGTTGGCTGTTGTAGGACGCGATGGCTGGGTGACTGGTAGTAAGCACTTTGGTTGGTTGATGATGAATACCAATTGGGTGAGACGATGAGCTGGCGACTGCAAGCTCAGTTCCCCCGTACTTTATTGGATAAGCGTGCTTGTCTCCAGCACTGCTGTTCTACTGCAAATCATGGGGTATGGGACGAATGCAGGATATCGCGCCTCTGAAAGCAACAAAAGGCGAGGTAAACGAGGCGGTCGCGCCCGTTCATTGGACATGTGGATGCGACCCTCCCCTTTTGAAAGTTGAAGCAGTGGTTCTTATTAACCCCGCACCCCCGCATCCTGGGCTCTTAGTTCGATGACTCATTTACAGCCGCCAAGAATTAGAAGCATGGTCTAGCTTTGCCCCCGATCGACGCAAACCCCAACCACCTCTCTTCCACGTCACGGGATATGCTGAGTCGCGCCGAGAATGATGCCCGACGCGGATGGCGACGGCGGGATGTCTTGGCGTGTACCCCCCTTCGCCCGGCTAAACTCCTGGAATGCTTGTTACTGAAACCGGCCCGATCTCGTCAGTGAAGTCTTCTTCCTTGATGGAGCTTTCGAAATATTGCTCCCTTCGCAATGACGACCTGAAGTGGTTTGAAGATGTCAACCAACAGCTCCAACGCTGCGCCACTCTGAGAGCAAGGCACGAGCGGCTATTAAAGAATCTTGAGGACCTAAAGCTCTGCGCATTACATTCGCTGATGACGCAGTACGGGCCTGTATTCCACCGCGATCCCGTGTTCAGCCACAGAACGGATCCTGGAGTCGCGGATCGTGTTTACAAACTTCGCCTCTAGGGCCCAGACAGTTAAGAAAGATTATTTTCACCTTTACTTAACGATAATTGCGAAGAGCTGGGGAAAAGAGATCTCTTAGAAGTTCAGGAGAGTATGATACAGGAATGGCAACATGAATGGAAATCATCAACCCAGGGCAAACACCTGCGAAGAATTGATGATGGACTCCTATCAAAGCGAGCACTTAAGCGGTACGGCCCGCGGCCATAGAATGTACGCTGCGCTCTCTCATCGCTGGGGGAAAGATGACTACAAGTTCACAATAGCAATATACGGACCCGGTGCGAAGGAATATAGTTTGAAGAACTCCTAAAGACTTTTCAAGATGCCGTTATCGTCACACGAACCGCTTAGTACACTCAACGTGAAAGCGTTTTGGCGGTTTATCTCGCCGCTGCGGAGAATAGCCCAGATACACCAAGGCACACAAACCGACAGGATGGAAGAATAAGTAAGTATTAATTAATAGTGTCTAAGAGGAATGAGGCAGGACTTGAGATATAGATTAGTTCAAGTATCTTTGCTAACACTTCTTAATAAAGCTATAGCCTGCTATGAAGCATTAAGCAGCTTCTGTTGTGGCGGTTCTCTCGAGAGATTATATAGTGCATACATGTTGGCTGGTACTCACTACGGTGACTTTACTAGGAAGAAGAAGGCCGTTAATTGCTCCTGGGTCTTAAAACTATCGCATCACGGACTTCCTGCTGCTTCTACTTATACGGACGCGTTTTCTCTTAACCTCACCAATATTATTATACAGCGCTTATAAATGCCTTTACTGATATTATGGGTCACAGATGACTGGGAGGTGTTTAAAAGACTATTATAGAGATAGAAAAGTTTCCGCCAGCCCCAAAGAGGAGCGCTTTCTGATATATGTTGAAGGGGTAAAGAAGCATCTCACAAAACATAGGTTCACACGGACATTTCAGCTCGACAAGAATCCAAGACAAGTTAACAACATGAATTGAATATCTGTGTTAGAGTGGATTACGCCACAACTTGTGCTCTGAATCTCACTCCAGGCCTGCCTGGTTCTTTTACACCCAATCAAGCACTTTAATCTTCTAATACTGAAATAATGAAACTATCGTTACCATGTGGCTAGCCTGCCCTCTATAACTCATTTAATCAAAACATCCTCCACAAAGACTATGAAAAACATGAAAATTATGCCCTATGATGCTATGGACTGCCCTATTGACCAGTAGAGAGAGCGAAGTAAGGGCAACTAGAATATTACCATTACACATTCAAGAATAAGATAGAGAGTGGTGTTGGGGTTGACGATTAAGTTATACTCAACAGTACTTACCTTATTTTACTGGGCTTATAACCCCAGGGCGAGGATGCTTCCACACAGAATCAAAATTATCCACTTCGGAGGCCAGAATTGAAGAGTGAAGACTGATTAAACGCCATGCTGCCTTTTCCTTATGTGTGTGGACATTAGAGGCTTAGCGATTTACTCTAAAGTTAACGTCGTTTATAAGAGCACTAGTAGTAACGCTAGTATAAAGACCTTAGAAGAGTTCGCTAAAGTATAAGGCCACAAGGGGAATCATAGTCAATAAACTAGCTATAAGAGTTATCGTGACAACAAACTCCATAACAGCAGGAGGAATGGTGTTTATTGACGTGAGTAAAGAAGTAGGATAAATGAGTAAGTATAGGAAATCTTCTCCAGATAAGCTGGCATAACTCTAGCATCTTGTATATTACGTTATTGCACATCATCTAGCCAATAATAATTACATTCGTGTAGCTAGTAATCTGCTAGTAATAATAGAGTAACCTGTTCTAAATAATAAAACGTCTCCAACGACATTACCCATAGTATTAAAATGTAAAGATTGTGCCGTTCTGTTAGTATTAGTGCTTAGAAAGGGTTATACTAGATAGCAGTAAATGTAACAAAGTTCTCTCATTAAGCCTTAAAATCGGCGGTACTCCTCTAGATTCAAAGAAAGATACCATTACAAGCGTCTTACTAGCTTTAGAAAAGATTAGTAATTATATTCTAGTAGACCCCAGGCAACGGAGGTGACTTACTGGTAGAAATAACATTCCTATCTATCTCCAAGCAGCGTGATAGCTGACTTAGCAGGACTAAACATAGTATTAGCATAAAGATATAAAGACTAATAATACAGAAACTCGCTAGTTAAAACCATAGCAATTACTATTAAAGGCAACGTTATAGCTATTATATAGGCTTCTAAAGTCCTTACTACCATACACAAGAGTCTATAAGTAGTTAGCAGTTAGGTAAAGTGGTAAGGGGGAGAGATTAAATAACTTACTCTATTACCTTAGGTAGCTTTATTAACTAGGGTAGCTATAGAAAAGTAGATAAGGCTACTAAAGGTAATAAAGAGAAGATTTAGTAACTGCATTATTACCGTCTTCATATTTGAGTGCTCGTTAGTATAACTTTTCTAGAGAAGTAAAGATAGGAGAGACTGATAGAAGGCTAATGTAGAAGAGAACAAGCAGAGAGGTATACCTATATATATAGAAGAAACTATTTAGATAGCTTCTTGGAGGCTCCCCCTTTCGGTTTTGTAATTATGCTATAATACTACTTACAACGTGACTCTTAAGCCGTTAATTGAAAAAAAGTAAAAGTGTATAGACTATTTAGCAGAGCTCTTGGTGCGAAGGTCGCAAGGACTATACACTAACACCAGGTTTGGAATTTAAATGCAAATGTCTGTAGATTCTGAAGGAATGCTTGAATGTATTAGTTTTGCTCCGTGTCTTTAAATGTTATAGTAGAAGAGATCACGTTTGGCAGCTAGAAGTACTCATAAATATTGTCTTAAAGGATTGAATTGAATTGAATTGAATTGACTAAATTTAAGCTATAGAGACTGTGTTCATATGTGCATGTTCCCAATTACGTAACTATTTAATAATTCATTCTAGTACATCCACATTACACGTATATCACTGACTTTGCAAATCTAGTAGGTAGAATAGAATAGGAAACCTGAATAATTTCCAATACCCCTTTATAGGTATGAACCACTTAAGCATTATTTTATACTATTCTCTAATTAGAGAGGTTAGGGTGCATAGTTATAGAGAGATTAAGTATTTCCGTTCACAATACTCCAACTAATCACACACGTGACTAGAATTAAGAAGGGTACTCAGAGGGCGAAAAGGGGTTAACGAGAGTATATAAGGCTGACTAGGGCATCATTTATCAATCCTATTAGGTATATATGTATGGATAGATAGATGAGTTTTCTAACCGGACGCAGGATAAAGATATAGAGCAACCTCATGAATTGAAAACTATAGATAGCTATCCTACTTAAATATGTGCTTGTAATATTGATAGGGGGGATCGTTAGGAGAAGATCGTTAGGAGAAGATTATTAGGAGAAGATCGTCAGGAGACGATCTTCAGGAGAATTAACAGGAGAACTCAGTATACAAGTAATGGTACTACCTAAGAGGCTAGCACTTAGTTACAAGTTTTATTCCGACCGGCTCTAAGCCTAAAGGGCACTAGTACGGTATATATGGACTTGGGACATCCAAATAACAATTTTCCCCTCAGGATGTCCCAGCTAAGCCTAAATTAGTTACTATATCTCTAAGCGGCCATTATTACCCGAAGTCTCCGTAAAACTTCCTTAGTACATTGCTTCGGCTTAAATGAATGGAGCGATGTAACTGCGATGAAAAAACCTCTACGTTATGAAGGGCATTATTATTATTGCTAAGGCTAGCTTCTCTACCGCCATAGGTAGTAAGTTAATCACGATGAGTAGGAAGGAGAGGGGCATGGTATTATAGGTGTCGACGCCGTTTGAGAAGGTGTGGTAACTAGTAGGAGCGGCGTAGCTATCCAGGTAGTTAAAGATTAAATAATGTATCCGCTAGAAGACAGTCAGGGCCGTGTAAGCTAAGGAGATCATTGTTTGTATCTTCCCCTACACTCTCTATTATGACTGATTCCTCGCAGATATTGCATACACAGGTATCTTCTCCACACTCATTGCCCCCAGAGTATACGCACAGGTAGCTAGCCGTGTTGGTGATAGATTATAATGATTCTATGTAGTTGGGGGGTTCTTGCGACGTGAGGCAATTGTTTGCGACGGGTTGGACGGTGAGGCGGTTCGGTGTATAGACTCGTTAGATGGTGACGGCGAGGCGGTTTGGTGTGTAGACACGTTAGATGGCGACGGCGAGGTAGATCGGCTTGATATTGGCGATGCAAGTGATGATACTATAAAGGCTCAAATTTATTGGAATTCGCTCCTGCTGCCATCTCTTCGTCGACAAGAAGCATGACATTGGGGCATCCCAAGAAAGAAAATGGCCTTAGGATGTTCAGATACACTGATAAGATTTTGACATTATATGTGGATGGCTAGGTACAGTATGTATGTACATACATAGTGAGAGTCAGCGACGAGACTGGAGAGCGAGGAGACACGTCGGGCTCCCATCAACCGTTTGAAGCGTCCATTTATCGCACTAAGGCACCAGTATTCGAGTCCTATTTTAGGCTACCCTGAATGAGTCCATAAGAGGGCGCAATTCCACCCGGAGGCAGTGCAGCCCATAATAGGGTCTCGCAGCCAATGAGCTACCTTAATCAGGGTTCCCTCCTCCGGTTCACCCGGCTCACCCCAGCTCACCCCGGCTCACCCCTGCTCACCCCTGCTCACCCCTGCTCACCTCGTCTCACCCAGATGCCCTTTTTAAAGCGGCCATGCTCACCTCTGTAAACGGAAGGAGCAATTATTAAGGGTGATATCTGGGTGTTATTCTAAGTGTTATAGTTAGAAACTAAAGTAAATTATTTCCTTTAGTAAATTAGGTGCTAATAAAAAAACTTAAAATAAAAAAAAATAAACTTTAATTAAAAAGCTTTATATTACTTAATACTTATTTAATTAATTAAGAAAGTAGTTTATATACTTTATTATAAATATTAATAACTATATTATAATTAAAATCTACTAAAGTTTATATACTTAAAAAAAGTTTCAAGTTCTTTTTAAATATTAAGTTTTCTTTTACTTTAATTTCTATTTATAACATAAGTTAATAATTATTATAAATAATACTTAAGTTTATTTATTACTTTAAGTATAATACTTTATAGTGTTATAAGTTAATTTTTGAATATTTTTTATTTTTTATTTATTTAAGTAAACTTTTAAAATATTAAAAGTTTAAAAAAAATTATTATTACAAGTTACTAACTTACTAACGTAAATTATACTGGTAATAAGCTGTCTAACTGATTGTTGTAATAGTTAATCAGTTCCCTCACTTCCGGATCAGATAGCTCGTTAGACTTAGTAGAAGTTAGTTAACTCAGTAAAGGTAAGAAGAATCAATACGGTAAGTTGAGATTTAACAGGATAATATTGAACTATTTCACTTAAGGTGTGAATCTCAATTTTAGAGTAACTATAAAGAATCAAAAGTAATCGTGAACCGTCCGACGCCTCATACTTATAGTAGATCCTCCGTGCGTACATTATATACTTGTTGGCAGTATGTTGGATACTGCCAGAGGCTGCCAGAGCTGCCAGAGGTTCTATCACCTTGCTCTACCTCTGTCTGCCAAGCCCTACTCTTATCACGTAGGTGGATGCTCCGGATCCGTCCACATGGTTCCGTATCTCTGTCCTCGCTTCTTGGCCCGTGCCTTGGCCTATGCCAATGCGTCCCGTGCCTACTTACAATTCTTTCTTTCCAGCTCGAACATACGTTTCCATTCTAGAGCTTTATTGGCCGTTATTGCTAGTTCCTTCAGCTCCTTAAGTACAGTTGCCTTCTTGTTACCGTCTGTAACACTATCCCCTCCTTCCAAGTCTTCATCTCGGAAGATAGTTTCTTCCTTCCATAAGCAGTATAAAGGCAGCAGGTCTTCTACTCTATGTTCTAGACTGTAAGACCCTTAACTTCCTTTCTTCCCTGCCCAGCTTCCTAATGATGACACGTCCTAAGTCGTCTCTAATACGTGCTTACCGCCTAGCTTCTCAGATCCGTAGCAAACCCCGTCACATGCTGACACCTTGTTTGAACTGTTCCCGTCGGGGTGATGACTGCCTAGTGAACCTGAGTTCTAGTCATTATTCAGCCTACGCCAACCGTAACGTGAAGTGTGATCTAATCATGTTATAATTAGAATAAAATCACCTTAATCGTGACAAAGCAAAGCTCTGCCGTCAACTTAATTCTATTGAGGATTAACGTTCTGAACTTTGTGCTCGTGAGTTACGACTTCGTCGTGAACTCACGCAAGTAGATTCAAAAGAGAAGGAAATATTTAATCAAGAGATGACTTCAATTCATGAAGTCCAAGCTCTTGAGGAGGAAGAGGCTTGTTCTTAAGGCCACAAAGCTCACACACCGCAACCTGCAGTGTCCGATGTCAGCTTGCCCTCTTTCTCAGGTTTCGAGTGGAACGTCCTACATTCTCCCTATTCATTAGATGCGTCCCTGAAGCAAGTGTTCACTGGCTCATCCGATAGTACTAGTTAATCAGCTCTAAACTGTTCTTCAGGTTCCTAACTAGTTCCCACGTGTTATCTTCAGGTCTGTAGTCTTTCTATCTAACCAAATACTTCTACTAACGCCTAAACTACTGGTAGTCCAGAATCCTCTGGACTTCATACTCAGTAGTGTCTTCCTTAAGTTTAAGTCTTGTCTATAGTTTGGCATTTTATGGTGCTGGTTCTAATCTTGAAACATGAAAAACTAGGTAAATTCTCATGTCCTTAGGTAGTTATAGTTCGTAATTTACAGGTCCTGTTCGTCGTTTAACCTTAAATGGTCCTAATTTGATGTGATCCAGTTTTTTCGATGGTCGTTTTATTTCTAAGTTTTTTCATAGTAGGAAAACCTTATCCCCTTCCTTAAAGATTAGTCCCTTAACTTTAGATTTATCTTTCTGTCGTTTACTGAGGTCTCCTTTCTGGGTAATTTTTCCTGCTATTTCTTAATAAAGTTATTGCAACTTCTTAACCTTTATTCTTACTAATTCTAATATCTTGTCTAGTTTTCGTGGTTCCCGGTAAGCCGTAGGCTCATGACCATAATTCACGAAGAATAGTAATTTTCCCGTTGTTAATGACTTTGCAGAGTTATATACAAACTCAGCCATCAGTAGTAAGTTAATCTAATTGTCTTACTATTCATTAACGTACATTTGTAGATATTATTCTAATGTTTAATTTATCCGTTCTGTCTGTTTATCTGTTTGTGGGTGAAATGCTATTAAGAGGCGGTGTTCAGCCCCTAGCTTCCCTATAAACATTTTCTAAAATATTAATGTGAGTAATTTGTCTCTGTCTGTGATGAATTCCTATAGCAATCTATGTCATGCTATTAGTAGTCTGATGAGTATAGTTGCTAATTTATCTACTTTAACCTCTATATATGTTAGTTTAAAGTATGTATACTTTATAAGTCAGTTTACTATAACTAGTATCATGTCATACTATTAACCTTAAAAGGTGGTTGTTATTAGTATTCCCGTGATAAAGTCTATTATAACTAATTCCCATAGTAGGTCTAGTAAAGAAATTAGTTATATAAGTCTATATTTCTTATATCTTAATACCTTATTTTTTTTGTACTTAATGCATTCTGAAAAAATAGCTCTAACCTTTTTCTATATTCTAGGAATCCAAAAATGTCTGTTAATTCACTCTACAGTTTTTTTAATTCCTTAATATCCGTGCATTTCGGCTGAGTGTTGGTTTTTAATAAGCTTAGTTTATAATACGTCTAGTATATAAATCATTCCTTAATCTAAATTCTACTATAGTTATCTATTATTAAAGTTCCTTATTTATTTTTTCTAGGTGCTTTTGATAATGACTATTGTTTTAATATCTATTTTTAAGCTTCCTAGAGATCCGTCTGGTTTTTACTTAAGTATTATATTATAGATTTCTAGTATATTCCTTATATAGTCTGCTCTTTGACTGAGTGTGTCAGCCACTATATTTTCTTTTCCTAATTTATAAAGTATTTAAAAGTTAAATATAGAAACTAGTTCCTACTATCTAATTTATTGTTAATTTAACTTCTTTATTATTATAAATGCTGTTAGATTCTTATAGTCTAAATATATAATAATCTAGTACTTAATTCCTTCTAAGTAATATCTCTATTTCTTAAATACTTAAACTATTACTAACAGTTTCTTATTATGAATATCATAATTTAACTTAGTAGTTATAAGTTTATGAGATAGGAAGTCTACTAGATATTTTTATTTATTATTCTATATTTATAATAGAATGGCTTTAGTAGTTTTATCTAATGCGTCTGTATATATCTCTATTTAAAGTCATAAATTAAACATTTTTAATATTAGTAGTTATTGGAATATTTCTTTTAATATTATAAAAGCGTTCTTCTCGTGTTGTTTCTACTTAAATAGTTAATCCTTTTTTAACAATTCCGTTAAGGGTAATATAATTTTTAAGTAATTCTTAATAAATTATTAGTAGAAACCTATGAATCCGAGAAAAAAATAAACTTTTTTTATATTTATTAGTATAGGCTAAGATAGTATATCTTTTATTTTATTTAAATTAACTACTATCCCGTCTTAGGACACTAAGTATCCTAAGAACTTAACTTCTATCTTATAGAATATATATTTTTCTATTTAAATGTATAGCTTGTATTCCTTAAGCTTTTATAATATCTTCTTAGTATACTTAATATATTCTTTTAGCATTCTATTTATGTATATAAGCATATTATTAAGATATACTATTATAAATACGTCTAGATATTTTCTTAGTATATAGTTAATGATTATCTAGAATATTACTAGTATATTAGTAAGTCCTATTAGCATGACTAGGTATTTAAATAATCTATATCTTATTTTAAATACTATTATCTACTTGTGTTCCTTAGCTATTTATATCTAATAATATTTATTTTTAATATTAAAGAGGCTAAACCATTTAGCTCCTCTAAGTTTATCTATAAGTTCTAATATTAATAGTATAAGGTAATAATTTTTAACTATAGCTTTATTAAGATATCTATAGTTAATACATAACCTTAATTTTCTATTTTTTTTTAGTATAAAGAGTATTAGTGAAGCCATCTTACTCTAGCTAGTTTATATATATTCTTTTTTCTAATTTTCTCATAAGAATTTCCGTAATTCTTCTTGTTGATGTATGGGTACTTAATATAATAATTCTAGTTTCAAATTCGTTTCTTCCTTAAGCGTGATTTTATGGTCCTAGTCTTAATATTCTAATAACTAGTCTTTAGCTTTTTTAAAGAACTATTCTCTAAATTCCTCTTAGTATTCGTTTGGCATAATAAACGTGGTATCGTAAAGTATTACTTTCTTTATTTATATTATAGCTCTTATTTATTACTATCTATAGTAGTTATTTCTAATTCCTATAGTTTTTCTTTTCTAATTAATAGTTGGGTTCTATTATGCTAGCTAATTCTATCCTAAGATAAAATTCTTACTACCTAAATTCATAATTTTAATACGGCAGTTATCTATATAGTCTACTACTCTAATAGTCACATTTTATGTTTTAAGATTAATTAAATCTTTTTTAAATATTACTGGACTATTATCTACGCGTTTTACTTATATAGGTTTGTTTAAAACTCTAGTTAGTATCTAGTATCTCTATATCTATTTATTTAATATAAGTGTTTTACTAGCCCTACTATTTATGAGTGCTAGTATTTAATTACTATTAATATATATATCTATATATAACTTATTTTCATATTTCCTTTAGTTTAGTTATGTGTATATAAGTGTTATATTATTTCTAATTTTTAGTTTTTAATTTTTTAGTAGCTTAGTTATAGTCTACTAGCTCTCTAGTTTTTTATTTATAGCTAACTCCTAAGTAGTAGTTATTTCTTTAGTATTTTCTTTTTAGGTCTATAGATTAAGTATCTCTAGAGTTAGCATACCTTTCTATTAAGTATTTTATATATATTTCTAGCTTATTCTTCATAATCCTAATATTTCTATCCTAAAAAATATTCTTGATATGTGAGTTTTTTATGTGAGTCTGTAGCTAACTATTCTTTTTAGTAATATTTAACTTAGTATTATTAGCATCCTATCTAGTTCTTTTTATTTACTAGTTATTATAATATTTTTCTTATCTTTAGTCTCTTAACACGTATGGCGTATTTATTTTATCTATAGTTTTTTCTTATATAGTTAAAAGCTATATATATTTAGTACTTCTTTTTTATTATTCTATTTACGGCATTATTATCCTGTACTTATAGTATTAGTAAAGGGGTTTTTTCTTTCTTTTTCTTTTAATCCCATCCCAGTTCCGGATGTCTAACGGGGTGATAGTATATTATATTAATTATAACTAGTATATATATCTATCTATAGGTCTTGTTTATCTATATAGCTAGTCCTTATCTACTTAGTTCTTTATACTGTTTATTTTCTACTAACTATAGTACTTATTAGTAATTGTATATTCTATCTCTTAAAATAACTTCCTAGTGTTTAATAACATAGTGTTCTTTTTTATAGTACTTTAATCTATATATCTAATAATATCCCTAGTATATATACTATATAATTATTATAGATATTAGCTCCTTGCCTTCTATTATCTTCTAATTTTTTTTTATTTAAATTTCTAATCTTTCTTATAGAACAGCCCTTCTTCTTGTTTTATAATTCTATAGAATTTTTACATTTCTTTCTTAGTTTCTGCGTTATATTATTAAGCTGCTACTTCTTATATTATAGTAATTATATTACTAGGTCGTCCTGCCAGATAATCCTTAACTTACTAGTACAAAACTTTATATTCTTATCTAAGATATATATAGCTTCTATATATCTAGTATTATTTTTTCTAGATTTTTTTAGTAATTATCTCTTTTATGACTATGTCCTTTACTTATTCTATTTAGACTATAGTAATTTTAATTTCTTTAGGTGCCTTAGTCTAAACATAAGCTTTTTTAATATCTAATTATTATTATTTATAATCTTTAATAAAGTGTCCTTATTTCCTGTATTCTAAACAGGCTTTATATATATAGCGTTTTATTTATTCTTTAGCTTACTTTTCTTATCCCTTTTTAATAAATATCTGCTTAACGTGGATATTTATTTTATTATAGATTTAGTTATCTTTTTTGTTTCTTTTAGGTACGTAGATTACTAATCTTCCGCATACTTTTTTCTCTTACTTTTATTAGTACTAGTAATTATTAATAGTTATTACTTATTTAATGATTTCTAATAGGGTACTTAGCCATTTTCCTCTAGAAATTTTATCTTTAATTCTATTTTTTAGTTCTTTATAGTATATTATAACTAATAGTTAGTCTGCCTAATTAAGTTGTAATTAGATTTATTTAAATTCTATAGTATAGTTAGCTACTAATATTTGTTACTTAAGCTATTAAAGCTTTTAAATTACCTCTATCTCTTTATTAATTTCTCTAAAGATAATAATTATTTCTTATTTAAAGTATTTATAACTTCTAAAGGCTTATTATATATTGCTATTATAGTTAGCTAATTCTACTACTCTTAAGTTAAAATCTCTATTAGCTAGGTAATTTCTTACTAGTAGTTTAAATTATTATATAGCTCTACTTATTATGTTTATACCAGCTACTAGGATCTAATCCTAATTAATTAAAAATAACTTTTAATTAAAATAATAATAAAAGTCTATAGCTATTATGAAGATTTTAAGTTTATTTTTATTACTATTAAATTTCTTAGGAGGCTATATTTTTATAGTTCTCTTTTTTTAGTTTATTTTAACTTATTATTATAGGTTTATTAAGATATTACGTAGCTCTATAATAGCTACTTTTTATTTCTAGATAATTTATTATATGCTCTTAGCTTCTCCGGATGTACTTTTAGTTATAAATAAAAGTTCTACTATAACTTCTTCTTCACTATTACTTTTTTTTAACGAATAAAGTTCCTATTTATCTTCGTAGTGGGTTATGATAGACATTTAATAATTAGTTACTAGAATCTATCTAACTGCTTTTTCTATTTTCTTAAGGGTGATAGTTATAATATTATAAGTTACTAACTTACTAACATAAATTATACTAGTAATAAGCTGTTTAACTAATTATTATAATAGTTAATTAGTTCCCTTATTTCTGAATTAGATAGCTTGTTAGACTTAGTAGAAGTTAATTAACTTAATAGAAATAAAAAAAAGTAATATAGTAAGTTAAGATTTAACAGAATAATATTAAACTATTTCACTTAAGGTATGAATCTTAATTTTAGAGTAACTATAAAGAATTAAAAGTAATTATGAACTGTTTAATGCTTTATACTTATAGTAGATCCTCTATATGTATATTATATACTTATTAGTAGTATATTAAATACTACTAGAGACTACTAGAGCTACTAAAAGTTTTATTATCTTATTTTACTTCTATCTACTAAGCCTTACTCTTATTATATAAGTAGATACTCTGGATCTGTTTATATAATTTTATATTTCTATTCTCACTTCTTAGCCTGTGCTTTAGCCTGTGCTAATATATTCTATATCTACTTATAATTCTTTCTTTCCAGCTTAAACATATGTTTCTATTCTAAAGCTTTATTAGCTATTATTACTAGTTCCTTTAGCTTCTTAAATACAGTTACCTTCTTATTACCATCTATAACAATTATATAGTATATTAGTTTTATATAAATTTTAAGTGTATAAAACTTTATAAGAAATGTAAATGTATATAATAAAATCTTAATATAATAATCTAATTTTTTTAACTAGTTTTTATTATTTTAGTAAATTATTATATTATTAAATTACTTAGTAATATATTTTTAAACGTTAAATTTATTTACTATTTTTTAACTAAGTTTTTAAAATTATTTGTTTTTATGAATTAAAAGCTTAAAAACCAAATTTTTATTTAGCTATTAAAAACTAATTATATTTTCTTATTTTACTTTTTATAGTAGTTTTAATAGTATTATACTATATATAAAGTAGTTAAAATTTTATAAATAATAGAAATTAATACTAGTTTATTAATTTTTAGTATATTATTAAGTTTAATATTATTATAATAATAGTTAATGATTTTTTAAAAGTTTAATATTTTTTTTTTTTACTTTTTTGTTTTTTTTTTAAAGTTAATAAAATTGTAAAAAATTTATATATTTATAATGTTATTAGTTTATATTATTTAATAAAAAAAGTAATTTAAAACTTTTAATTATAAAACTAACTTTAATTATAAATTTTAGAGTAATTATTAATTTTTTTTTAGTAATTTTAAATTGGAGCTAATAAGATCTTAAATTTCTAATATTTTAGTATTTATTAAAGTATATTTTTAAAACTAAGTTTTTAATAAAACTTTTATTAGTATTAAAGTAAATAATATTAAAGTATAACTAAAGTTTTTAGTAATAAGTTTTAAAAGTTTATATATTTTCTTAATTTAATAACTAGTATATAATAGTTAAATTTTTTAAATAAAAACTTAATATAAACATGTTTTTAATAAAAAAAGTAAGTTTTATAATAACTATATATACTAGAAAATAGTTTATAAATAAAAGTACTTAATAAAAAATATTAAAACCTTGTACCTAATTTACTATTATATTAGAATTTATTAAAACTTTTATTAAACTTTTTATATAATACTAAAAATTTATAAATTAATTAAATAAAAAATAAAAAATTATTTACATTTACTAATTAATTTAATTTTTTTTTTAATTTCGTAATTTTAATATAAAGTATAAGTAAAATTCTAGTTTTATTTTTATTTTTAATTTTTTTAATTATAAAACATTTAGAAATTACTTAATATTAATATAGTTTTGTTTTATTTATATTAAATAAGTTTTTTATAATAAAAAGTAAAACAATTTAATAAATAGGTTTTATTTTTTTGTGTAATAATAACAACTAATTTTGTTTTACTATAATTAGTTTACTTTTTTAATTTTTGTTATTTTTTTAAATTCTTTAATTATTTTTTAAAAAAAGTTAAATATTAATTACTTTATATATTTTAAAATTAAAACTTAAATTTTATATACTTTGTTAAGAAGAATTTTACTAAATAATAAGCTATTATAGTATTTAAATTTTTACTAATTTTTTTTAAAAATAAACTATAAAACTTACTATTAATAATAAATATTCAAACTTATAAATTTTATATTATTAAAATGTTTAAAACTATTACTAAAAAATTTAAAAACTATACAATTTTTAAATTTTTAACTATATTTTTATTAAACTAATTAAGCTAATATTTTAATATAAATAAAACTTACTATAATAATAAAATTAATATAAAACTTTTTTTTAAGTATTATAAACATTTAATTAAAGTTTATAGCTATAATATATTAATTATTATAAAATAAAGAAAATTTATAGAAAATTAAATTATATTAAGTACTGTTAATATTTTAAATTTAATATTAGTATATTATATTACTATAATATAAAATAATATTATTTAAATTATAAAATGTTTTTTAAAAGAAAATCCTTTACTTAAGTAAATATACTCTTTTTATTAAAAATTGACTTTTTTTTAATAACTTAACAAATATTAAATATTTTTTAATAAAACTTTAAAAGTAGATTTTATATATATACTATAATTTTTACTAAATTTGTATTTAAATATTACTATTTACTAATAACTAATTAAGCTTAAAAATTTCTTTATTATAAAAACTTTTAAAATAAATTATTTTTATAGATATAATATAATACTTTATAAAAGCTTAAATATAAGTTACTTAATACATAAATAAAAACTCTTAAAGTTTTATAGTTATAAAATTTATAGGTTTTAAAATATTAAAAATAAAAGTTAAAACACTATTTTATATAAGTATTTAAAAAGCTATTTATTTAATAGTTTTATAATACTACCATTATGTAAATTAATTTATAAAATATTAATAAGTTATTAAAATATTTAATTTTAAAATCTTAACATTTTTAGTAATTTTTAAACTAAAGTTATTTATTTATAAAAAATGTTATAGTTTTTTTAATTAATTTAAGTAAATAATATTTTAAATTTAAAGTAATTTTAATAAATGTTAAAAAAAATGGTATATTATAAATTAAACTTTTCCTTACTTAAAAATAATAATTAAATTTAATAACTATATTATAAAATGTAATTTCTAAATAACTTTAAATTTAAAAATTATATTAAGTTAAATATTTTAATAATTATATGTACTACATATACTTTTTTTTATAATAAGTATTTTAACTATAATATATTTTATAAATAAGTTGAATATAAAAGTAAGTTATATACTTTTACTAAAAAATAGATTTTACTTAATAACTTTTTTAAGTTTTAATAATAAATTTTAAAATATTTAAATATAGATTTTATATATATAATATAATAATAGTTAGATTTTTTGTAAAATATTAAAGTTTAATAATAAGTTATTTTATATTATGGTAATTATTTGTAATACTTTATAAAGTTTTTTATAAAAACTTTTTTTATAAAAGTGTTTTTTATATTATGTATTTATTTATTATCTATTATAGTTTTTAAATAAGTAAGTTTTTTATATATTTATAGCTTATATAGTTATGTTATATAGCTTTTACTATATACTATAATAAATAGTATATAAATATATTATTTGTTTTAAATATATTTATAGTTTGTGTTATATAATTTAGTTAATATATAAAATTATATAAAGAGTTTTACTTTATAATATATCCTAATAATATAAAAATATAACAAGTAATAGTTTAAGTAATTTATTATATAACAATTTTAGAAAGTTACTTAAGAATATAAAAATAAGTATAAGAAATTAAACTATTTAAAAGCTAAAAGAAACACTTTTTATATAGTAAATTTTTTATTTATAATTTGTTAAGTAATACGTTTTAATATATTTACTAAGTTTTTATTACTACTTATTATACTTATAACCTTGTATGTAAAATGTTACGTGTTTTTATTATTATTAGTTTTATTAATTTCTTTAATAATATTAGTTAGTAACTTTATTTTATGTTTTACTTTTTAGTGTAACTACTCTATTTTTTACTTAGTATTCTACTTTTTAGTATATTTTTTAGCTAGTAGCTAAAAGTTTTTTTTTTAAGTTATTAATTATATTTTAATTATTTTCTATAATAAATTTTTACTTATTACTATTTATAATATTAACTCTATATTAGTATATAAGTTTGTACTTAAATATTTTTATTTATTGTATATTTTATTTCTTTTTTCTTTATATAATGTTTTAAATTATTACTTAGTACTATATATAGTAATTAATTAATACTTTTGTAACATTATACTTAAAAGTTACTTTAATTTAAAATACTTTTAACTATTTATATTTTTCTTATTACTAAAAAAATAAATTATAAAAACTAAAAATTAAATTACTTTAACTATACTTTATAGTACATTAAAATTCTAAAGTTATAGTATTAATAGTTTTTAAAATATTAAAAATGAAAGTTTAAACTTTTTTTACTTCAAGTTTTTAAAAACTTATTAATTTTAATACTTTTAAAGTTTAATATAGTTTTAATTATATATAAAATAATATATATTTAACTTTTATTAATTATTATATAATAGTTATTTGAAGTATTTAAAACCAAAAAAAAATTAAAAATTAAAAAATTAGTTTTTAAACTTAATAACTTATTTTTAAATTTTAATATTTTAATATAAATTTAATAATAATTAAATTATACATAAAAATTTAAATTTAAAATTTAAAAAAGTTATTAAATAAAAACTGTTTTTAGTAAAAGTATATAACTTACTTATATATAACTTGTTTATAAAATATATTATATAAATATAATAGTAAATTTTAATTACAAAATTATTATAAGTTATAATAAATAAAAATTTATTATAAATAGTAATTAATAAAACATAGTAAATAGTTTAAAAAAATTATTTATTGCTAGTAAAAAAAGTGTTAAAAAAATTAACACTAAATAAAAAGTAAAATAAATACTTTAAAAAAGTAAAAAAAGAAAAGAAAAGAAAAATATTTACTAAAATAGTAAATTTATTAAATAAACTTAATAATAAAAAATATATATAATAAGTTATAAAAGTAATAATTTTAATAAGTAATAATAAAACTTATTAAACTTATTAAATTTATTAAATATTATTACAAAAAAGCTTTTTTTTATTTTATATAAAAAGATTTTTTATTCTTATTTTATTATTTTCAAGTTTACTATATATGAAATTTAAGTAGTTATAAAAAAATTATTAAAAAAAATTTATATAAAGTAAATAAATAATATAAAAATTAATAACTAATATAAACTAACTAGTTAGTTAACTAACTATATATATAGTATTATAATGACCTGTTATATGACATATTTATAGGAAGTACTACTCTATATTATTATATTATTATATTATAGATAACGCTACTAGTTACATACTATACTTTTATATATATACTATAAATGCCTATATAATTCTTCTCTATTCTCTTTCTATACTTTTTTTTTTATATTAGAGTAGCTCTAATATAGTGTTTTATTACTCATAACTATTTATAATTACCTATAGGTTTATACTAGCTGTGATATTATTCTAGTATTATTCTTTCTTTAGCTTAAGAAGATAATATAATATTAGTTAAATTAAGTGCTTAAATATAGTTTATAGTATTAATAACTTTTCTCCTTTTTAAGTCCTACTATAATAGGTAACTTTAATTATACTATAAAATAATATAATAAAGTCTTAAATTAGCAGGTAAGAGTGATTAACCTATAATAAATTCTTATTATATTTAAATCTTTAGTTATCTTTAAAAAGTAGTAAGCGGCTGGCTTTAAGAGCTTTTACTATAATACTTTCTCTAATTATTTTTAAATAACAAACCTTCTAGAGCTCTTATTAAAATATTTATTTACTAACTAGTTTTTAAAAAACACACTTCCTATAAGCTCTTATTAAAACGATAATAACTAATAATCTTCTAATAAATATTATTATATTTATAGTATATAGGTGGTTACTAAATATACGTATAATCCTAGCATATATTATAAGACTACTAAATAAAAAGAAAAAACTAAAAACTAAAAAGCTAAGCACTACTAATACTATTTAATTATAAACTAAGTTAGAATAATCTATATTTTTAAGCCTACTATTTATAAGCCTACTAAGTTATAGTAGCTATTAAATTATTTTATATAATTAAAGATATTAAATCTTATAATAATTCTTATAAACTTTATAGTAGTATAAGGTAAGAATAAAATAGTAAAAGTAACAGCCCTAAAGCTAAAAGCCTTCTTAAGTATTAATATTAATAATAATATTATTCTTTATTTAGAGGATACTATATATTACTTTTATATATTAATAAAAGAGCTTAAAAATAACTAATGAGGTAAACTTAAATATCTAGAGAAATAAGTAAAAAATAAAAGCATCCCTATAACTATTAAAAAGTATACTAAGAATAGATAAATGTTATCTACTAATATTACTATATAAGTTAAAATAAATCTAATAGAGATTACTAATGAGTTTTATAAATAGATTCTTTATATTAAAACACTAAAGTAATAAACTAATACTTTATTCTGTATTACTAATAATACTTTATATGCTAAAAATAAGATTATAGAAGCCTTACGCCTATCTAAAGTAGAGACTTAAATAAAGAGAGCTATAAAAGCTTAATATTAACCAGAGCTAATTTAACTACTAAAAAAAGAAAAAATAATTTCTAAGGCTAATAAAATTCTATTATAGCCTACTAAGCTATAATAGATATGCTAGAATACTAAGTTTTTTTTTTTTATAGAAGATTAAGCCTTACCCTATATTATACTCTAGATATAACTAATTAATAACTAAGAACCCTAGAATTAGTATATACTACTTAGTTAAGTGTCTTTTAGAGTAAGAGGTCTACTAAATTTCCTAATCTATTTATTCTTAATAATAATATTAATTTAACCTTTAAGAACTAGAATAAGTAGATGAGAAATAAACTTAGGCTTAATACTAACTAGTATAAATATAATAATCCAGATACTATAGAAGTAGCTTAAATTACTTATATTTAAACTTATACTACTAGTAAAACTAGCGACTTTCTTAACTTTTTTTTAGATACTAAAAAAGACTAAAGAAAAGACGTTACTATAAAAGATATAATATAGTACCTTTAGAGCGTCTTTAAAGACCCTAATTAATATATTAAAATATAATAAGATCTTAAGTCTCTTAAAATAAAGCTATTTAATAATTTTAACTAGTTTTTAGTAAACTTTATATAGCTTACTAATCTTACTAGAATACTATAAGACTAGTAAAAAAAGAATTTTTATAAAATACTATATAATAAGCTACGTACATATATAGAAAGTAAATACGCTTAAAAGTATTATATCTTTAAAATATACTATAGTAAGGCTTAGTATATAGTATAAGAATTAGTCTAATCTAATTATAAGTATATAGAATATAGAGTGTGTCTCTAGGTTAAGAGAAGTTTACTAAAAAGTATTAATAAAAATAAGTTTATACTAGCTTTTAATATTAAACTAGTAATTATTTTAGCTTTATTTACTAAGTAAACTTATTATAGCTATAGTAGATTTAGTTATCTCTTATATAATTACTTAACACCTAAGAGAATTAAGAATAAAATAGTTAATTAAAAAGAGTATATTAAGTACTTAAATAACGTCCTAAAGCTTATTAAAAGTTTAGAAAATAAATTACTCTAGATAAAGTCTTTTACTTAAGGTTTTTTATTAAAGTAACTAGTATACTTACATACTTAAGCAATATAATTAATAGTCTTACTTTTATAATAAAGTGTTAAATTACTCTTAATAGTATAGTAATTAATATCTCTAGTTTACTAAATATAAGAGCTAGAGGTATAGTCTTTATCTATTCTTAATTTTATTAGATTATTAAGAAGCATCTTAAGTTTACATTCTACTATTTATATAAAAGCATTCCTATAGTAGAGTATAATAATTAATAAATAAATATTATTAGTTAGTTTTTTCTAGCCTAGCTAGGAATTAATAAGTGTTATATTATTATATAGTTTATTTTTTACGACACTAGGCGTTACGACCTGATTATAAGCTGAAAATAATTTAAATTAATAAAAATAATACTAGACCCTATTAACTAATAAATAATCTAACTAAATAACGCTAAAATTAATGCTAAATATGATATTATAATACCTTATAGTATATTTACAAAACCTATAATTAATATAGCATACTAAAAGGATGCTAATAGGTAAGATAAGCTACTAAAAATAGTAACTATTAAACTCTTACTAAAATAGCAAGCTTCTATTACGCTTTTATAAAGATAATAAGTTTCTATTATATTTATACTAATACGTATCTTATAATAGATAGATTAGTATAATAATTTATATAAAATAAATAAGTAATTATACCCCCTACTACCTGTTAAAACTCTATTAATAATTAGAAGAAAATAAACTAGCCTTATATAATATAATAGAGTAGGAATTAATCTTACTTTATTTAAAAAACAATCATTTCTATATAGCGCAAAAAAAAAAGGTGTAGTAATTAAAATAACTAGTTTATATAAAATTAATTAGTTTATTAATAACTAATATTAAGAGAACGTACTAAAGGATGATGCTAAAAAGTTATAAAATCTTATTAAAAAAAAGCTTCTTATAGCCTAAAGTAATTTAGATTAGGTATTTTTATAAATAGTATTTAATACCTTACCGCTATATTATAAAAGTGTTAACTATAATATTATCTTAAAAAAAAATACTAGTAGAGAGCTTTTTTTAAGCTTTTTTTATAATATATTATTTAAGTAGCTAAAGTTTATCAAAGCCTACCTTTAAAACTACTTATAAAAAAGCTTTATTATTTTAAGTAATGCTTTTTTTATTATACTAGTACTTTTTATTAAAAAGTCTAAAAAAAATAGCGTTTTTATATTAACTATTAAAAGCTTAATATAATTACTAAAAAAGATTATTATTTATTTTCTTTTATTAAGAAGACCCTAACCTAGCTTTTTTGTATACATATTTTTACCTAATTAGATATCAGACAAACATTTTATTATATTTAGTTAAAAGAATTAATAGAGAATTTTACTATATTCTGAATAAAATATAGCTTTTATAAATACTATGTATTATTATTTAGTCTCTATAATAAGCCTATCTCTTTCTAATAATATATTAATAATGTTTTATTTAACTATCTTAATGACTTTTGTATTGTCTTTATAAATAATATTTTTATTTACTTTAAAGACCCACTAGAGCATGATGTGCACGTTTATAAAATTTTTAAATAACTAAATAAAGCTAGTCTATAAGTAGATATTTATAAAAGCGAGTTTAACATTACGTCTATAAAATTCCTTAGATTTATTATTAGTACGTTAAGAATTACTATAGATCTAAAAAAAATTACTATTATTAAAAACTAAAAGCTATTAATAATATTTAAAGGAGTATAATTTTTTCTTTGCTTCTACAATTTTTACAGACCCTTTTTAAAAAACTATAGATAAATTATTAGATAAATTATTAAATTTACTTAAAAAGGCATATGATATCTACTAGGTAATATTAAGTACTATACTTTTAAAAATACTAAAGCTTTAGTACTTTTAGAAAGCGTCCTAGCTTACTATTTACTTTTTAATTAAATATAAATTAAAATTAATATAAGTAATGGGGTTCTTACTGGTATAATAAGCTAAAAGTAAAATAATAAAACTTAGAGACTTATAGTCTTCTTTTTAAGAGTTATATAGAAACCAGAGATAAGGTACAAAATCCATAATAAAGAAATACTTATAGTAATATAAAAACTAGAGATATGGTAGCTATAGTTAATAGGTTTATAAATAATATCTTTTATAATAATTACAAACCATTACGCTCTAAAATACTTTAGTACTAAGTATTTACTTAATTAATAGTAAGCTTAATAAATAGACACTCTTACTAATTACTATTTCTATATTATTTATTAGCCTGAATTAGCTACTATAGTAGTAAATACTCTTATATATAAGTATAAAAATCTTAAGACCTAAAAAGCAAAGAATATTACTATATATACGTAAATTTTTATTAATTTAGTAATAATTATTATCTTTTTTAATTTAGTACTAGTACCTATAGACAGCGTTTTCTTTATTTTAGGCAATAAAAACTAGACTTTATATAAGCTTATAGACGCTATCTTAGAAGTAAATTATTTTAGTAATATTCTTTAGCTTTACTAAAAGCTAGTAAAGTAGAATAAGTATGACTAGAAGCTAGAGAAAAACTTACTAACTTAAAAGAGAAAACTTATAATTTTTAATATTAATAATATAAGAATATATCTTATTAAAAAGATTTACGCGTGCTAGGTTATAGCTTATCTAGAAAAAAAAAACTAGATAGCTACTTTTAGCCTAATATTACTAGCTAAGTTTATTATTTAATATTAATATCTATATAACTAACTATAGAACCTATTACTATGTATATATTTTATATAATAAGACTTTAGAGTTATTATATTTTTTATTAATAAATAAGCACTGTTGGTTGTATATTTCTTTTAATTTTAAAATAGTTCTAAAAGATAAAAGAGGGCGTGATAATGCTTTTATAGTTATTAATTATTTAAATAAGTAAGCTTTTTTACTACTCTATATAAAAGAGATTATTATATTAAAAGTAGTTTAGCTATATTATAAATATATCTAGTATATTTATGGCCTATTTAAGATAGTAATATTAGATTAAGGCCCTTAATTTATCTCTATATTTATAAATAAACTTTATAAGCTTACTAGTATAAAGTAGAAGCTCTCTATAGCCTATTATCTATAAACTAATAGAAACATAAAAATCTTTAATTAGTACGTTAACTAAAGGCTGAGATTTTTTATTAATTATTATTAAAATAACTAGTCTAACCTACTACTCTCTATAGATTTTATATAAACTATTTTATTTTATAAATTTATAGGTTTATTGCTGTATAAGCTAGAGTTTAGTTATAGATTTTATCTATATTTTAATTAGCACGAGCGTATATGTAAATTACCTATAGTTTATAAATAACTTACTTATAAGGAAGCTTAGGCTTTTACTTCTAAAGCTTATAAAGTAATTAAATAGATATATAATAACTTAGTAAAAGCTTAAGCTTGTTAAATAAAATAAGTTAATAAGTATTATTATAAGCTAGACTTTAGAGTAGGAGATAAAGTGTATATTACTAAAAAAAAATAAACTACAGATTATCCTAGTATTAAGCTTAATTATTAAATAATAAAACTATATTCTATTATTAGTATAAGTAGGTACTCTTATGTTATTAATCTATTTCTTTATATAAAAATATTAAATATTTTTCATGCTAATTGCTTACGTAAAGACTTTAGTAATTTTTTATTTCGCTAAAACAAGACACCTAATAACCCTATTAAGATTAATAGTAAATTAGAGTATAAGGTTAATTAGATTCTTATAAGCCGTATTTATAAAAGGGTCTTATAATATAAGGCTAACTAAGTAGATTATAACTTTAATAATATATAGTATAATATAAAAAGTTTTATTAGTGCACCACATAAAATATAGGACTTCTATAAATAGTATTTAGATTATATTAGATTATTTATATAACTAGAAAACTAGCTAAGAGCTTATTAATAAGAAGAGATGCTAAAACTAATAGATAAAGATAATTTAGCAGCTAAAAAAGGCAAACAGATAAAGAGAAGAAGAAAGAAGTAATATAGAGATAAATAGTCTATAATTTTACTTTACTTTTTACTAATTTTGTAACAGAATTAGGGATAATTCTACTCTTTTTTAAAGGAAAGTAATATAATAGCCTGTTATATAATATATTTATAGAAAGTATTACTATATATTATTATATTATTATGTTATAAATAACGCTACTAGTTATATACTACGTTTTTATATATATGCTATAGACGCTTATATAATTCTTTTCTACTCTCTTTTTATATTCTTTTCTTTTCTTTATACTAGAGTAGCTTTAATATAGTGTCTTATTACTTATAACTATTTATAATTACTTATAGGTTTATACTAGCCATGATAAGTATAGCATATATAATAGTATATAATTATAGTACATTTTATTTAAGTAGCTATATATAGTATAATTAAAAACTTACTTTTAGTAATAAGTTTATAAAGCTTATTAAAAAATTTACTAAATAAACTAGTTTAAAAACTAAAATTAAGCTAAAAATTAAATACTAAGTAATTTATAATTTAATAATATTAAGAGTTATAAAAATTATGGAAGTTATTTTATAAATAATAGAAATAACATTTAACTAAAAAAAAAATTATAATTTTTTTTATAACTAGTAAGTTTTTTATATATTTATAACTTATATAATTATATTATATAGCCTTTACTATATACTATTATAGTAAAGTAAAGTATTTAATAAATATTTAGTTACATGCTATAGTAGTTTTATTTACTTTTTTTAATAATTAAATAATATTTTACCTACTAATTTTAGTAAACTTTAATACTATTTTCTAAAACTTATATACTTCTAAATTCTTTTAAATATAAAAATAGTATCTTAAGTATACTTACTTTTTAAATTACCTATTTTAGTTTAATATATATGCTAATAATAAAAGTAATAGTTTAAGCTATTTTTAGTAGTTAAATATTAGAAAAGTAAGTAGTATATTAATTTTAATTTAATACTTAGTATTCTTAATACTAATAGTATATTAACTTAAGATAAGGATTTTTTATTTTTATATTCTAAAGTATTTAAAGTTCTTTACTCGTTTTTTATAAATAGTAATTTTTTTTTTTTTTTACTTAACTAGCTATAAGTTTATTATCTATTATTTTTTTTTACTTATAGTTTTTACTAGTAATTTCTTTTTTTATTAGCATTTTTTTTAGTATTAACACAACATATAATGTTGTTTATTAGTTAATTATTTTATTAAAAAAGTAAAAATATAAAATCTAATATAAATAATAGTCTTATATTAAATATAGACTTAACAAATATAAATGTAAGTTATAATAAAAATAATAAGAAAAGTAAATATATAAATATATAAATAATTAGGCATAACTTTTTATTAATAAGTATTATTTACTTAAACACTACTTTTAATAGTTAAAAACGTTTAATAAAATAGAGTATACTAAAAAAACTATAAAACTAGTAGTACTTAACTACTTAATTATATTAAAAGCTAGTAAAATTAGTAGGTTATTAGTTTTTATATTTTTATATTTTTAGTACTAAACTTAAAATATATAATACTAACATAGTTTAAATACTAAATGTACTTTAAAAAAATTTATGTACTTATATAACTATATTAGTTTATATTTTATATACTTTTTTTAACTAGCTACTTAATTAGTATTAAGAAAAAAAAAGAAAGAAAATACTAAAAAACTAAGATTACTAGCTTTTTTAAAATATACTAAAAAGTATACTATCTAGTATATAAAAAAGTAACTAGTGTTAGAATAAATAGAAAAATAAACTAAAATATATATAGAGTATTTATGTTTTACTTACTATTTAAAACCTTATATATTTAATAAGTTTAATATAAATAGTAGATACTAAAAAAGTTAGTAAAAAAACACTACTTAAAAAAAAGAAAGTAAAATAAAGTATATATATATATATAAAAGACCTTACTATAGTACTATAAACAAACTTAGTAATAACCAAAAAAAATTTATAAATAATATAAAATAAAAGCCGAGCTTTATTTATAGTTTAGTAGTTTTATAGTAAATTAGCTAAAAGCTTTTTTTAGTTTTTATTATTAATATATTTAAATTACACTACTTTAAGATCCAAAAAGTAAGTTTTATTAAGTATTATTAGAATTTACTTTTAAATTTATAAAAAAAGTTTTTTAAAATAAAAAATATGTAAGTTTTCAAGTTTTAAAGTTTTATTAAAATTTATATGTTTTTAAAATAAGTAAAAATACTAACATGTTAGTAAAAAATACTTTTTTTATTTTTAAAATTATTTATAACAAGTTTTTATTTTTAGCTTATATATTTTTTTGGTTGAAATGCTTTTTTATAATTAAGTATATATAATATATAACTTAACATTTTTAAAGAAATTAAGTAAGCTTTATATTTACTTAAGATATAATAAGCTACTATTTATTATAGTTAGTAATAAACAAAGTAATAATCACGGATAGAAAGTAATAAACTAATTAAAAGAGAATTACTAGCTATTAGCAAAAAAGCACGCGCGGAAATATAAAGCTAAAATAAAAATAAAATAGATACTATAAAAAACTAAGCAAAAAATAGAGCTTCTAGTTAATATTATTAAAGTAATTAATAGAGCTAATAGTAAGAAAAACACGTAATATTTTACATATAAAGTTATAAGTATAATATAAATAATTAGAACTAATAAAAACTAAGTAGCTATAGTAGATCTAAATAGTTAGTAAATTATAAATAAAGAATTTACTATATAAAGAGCGTCCCTTTTAGCTTTTAAATAGTTTTTTTTTTTTTACTTAACTTCTTATTTCAGAGCAACTCTCAGGAATTCGTTATATAATAAATTAGTTAAACTATATTTTACTACATCTTTATATTATTAGAATATTATGTTAGTAAGTTATTATATGACTTTATATTATTACTAAAATCTTAACACAAATTATATCTATACTTACTACGTTAAAGAAACCTATATATTATTTTTATAATATAGTAATAAAGGCTACGTATATTCACTATATATAATAACTTTAAATATATAAAAGCTATAAAAAGAGTCTTTTAGTAAACTCTATTACTAAAAAGTCCTAAACTACTAAGTAAATAAAAAAGAAACTTAAAGATCAAATTATAACACTATAAGTACCTATAAGTTATATAAATAGTATATAATAATAATAGGCCTAAGTAGTATAGTCTTAGTACTAGTATTATTTATAGCTTAAATTATGTAGTAATAACAGGTACAAATTATAAAACTATAATAAATAATTATAGAGTTAAAAAACTAGGCTAATATAAGAATTTATATATTTAGTATTAAAATATAATTACTAAAAAGATTTAACAGAACACGCGAACACCTTAAAGGTTTTTTAATAAAAATAGAAATATATACCTACTTTAATAAAAACACTTTTTCTAAGAATTAAGACAGGATTCTTATAGCTGGTATGAATATAAAAAATAAAACTATAAATTAGTTTAAGCCCTTAGCTAGGAACTATATAAATAAGAAAACTAAAGAAACTAATATAATTAATAAAATAAAAGTAGTTTTTTAGAGTTATAATAACTTTAAAACTTAGATTACTATAGTCTTTAGTAAAATTAATAAGAAACAAACTGTAGAATAAAAAATATAAAACTTTAAATAAATAAAATTAGTTTTAGTATATACTATAGAGTTTTGCTAATTATAGTTATAAATTAATTAAAATAATATGCTATTAATAGTAGCTTATTATACTAAACTTAAAAATTGAGTTAAAAATAAGCTAGCTAAAAGAAATTAACTATATAATTTTTACACTTTTATAGAATTTATTATACGTATAGATAATTAACAGTATAAGTAAGAACTTAAGCATAAAAAAAGTTAAGTAATAATTATAAGAAAAAAAAAGCGTCAATATAATAAAGTTAGGTATATAATAAAATAGATATTAATAAGATTTAGATAAAGAAGCTTAAACTATAGAAAAAGCTAAAAAAAAAATAGCTTATAACTTAAAAATATCATAAGCAACTGAATAAGAAAGCATGTCTAAAATATAGTAATATTAAATACTTTATAAAGGAATGCCTAGATAAGAAATTAAGAATTATAATAGTTAGAATAAAACCTAAGCCTATAAAATAGAACTTGTAGTAAAAAGAAACTCTATTAATTAATGTTATTAATAAGAGACTTAATAATAATTAATATTAGATCTATAGATCTAATAGGTATTATAAAAAAATTATAAGAAATAGTATTAAAAAATAAAGCATAAACTTATAAGTAGTTAGTAATAATTAAAAAAGGTATTAAAAAAAAAATTAGAAAATAATATTATGTAGCAAGCACAAAAGCAGAAAACCTCATACTTTAAAAGATTAATAAGAAATAATAACTATTTTAGGAAATTTAACTTTTAATGTATGTAGCTATTAGAATTATAATAATAACTATTTAATAGTAGCTAACTAATAATAAGTGTTAAATCTATAGATTAGATTAGTATTTAAAAAAAAATTATAAAATCAAGCATTAAGAAACAACACTAGAATAGGGATTCTATAATTTAAAGGACTAAATTACTAGAGTAGTGTTTTTATAGTATAATAGTCTTATAAAAAGAATAGTATCTTAGTTTTTTATAGAAGTCTAATAGGGGAAACTGTATAATTCCTAAAGACAAGAAAAAAAACTAACTTAAAAATAAGAAACTAAGCTAAAGAGTAAGAATGATAAATATAATAGAGCAAAAATATTTTTACCTATTATATAAATCAAAAACACTAATATCTTTTAATAACTAAAGAATTAGGAATGTTAGATTTATAAGTTAGTTAACTATATAAGAAAAGCATGTATATAGGTAATATATCTAATCCAGATAAAGAAACTAAAAAAACAGAAAGTATATAGAAAAGTAGTAAAGAAATAAAAACTAGATAAAAGAATTCTAGAAGCCCTAAGTACTATAGTTAATATAGGAGATAAAGATATTTAGTACGACTATTAGCATAAATAGTAACATTAAAAAGAGTATATATTAAACTATAGATACTATAAAAAAAAGAGAAAAAAATTAAATAAAAGAGTTATAGCCTATACTACCTAAAACTCTCTTATAAGAAATGTTTCCTAGCATGAAAATGTCTAGTTTATAGGAATAAAATGAAAAAAAGTTATAGTAAAGTATTATATTTAGCATACTACTATAACTACTACTTTATATATATTAAAAAGAAGTACTTTAACTTTATATAAGAGAATTAAAAGTATAGTGTGTATAATTCTATATTAAAAAACTAGATAGCTATTAATAAGAAGTTTAAGCTAGTAATATAGTTATTAAAGCTTTTAAACTATAATAAGCACAGTAAAAACTATATTTTTACTTTAGTATAAGAGTAAATAAAAAATTTCTAAAAGTACTAATAAATACTAAAGCAGATAGAACATTTATTTTAAATTAATAAATTAAATAAAATAATATATTATACTAAGAAAAGGCGTATCTAGTAAGGGTAAAGTAAGTAGATAATAACATAATAACCTTTAGAAAAGGTCTAATTAATCTAAAGACTATAATAATAAAGCTAAAAGTAATAGGCTATAAAAATATCTACTATATTAATATTCTAAATATAAAAGAGTTAAATATAATCTTAGAATAGAATTAGCTCTTATTATATAATCTAATAATAGATTAGTAATAAAAAAACTATTTAATAGCATAATTTAGTAAGAAAAGTAATATGAATATAGAAACCAAACATAATAAGAAAACACTTTAGAATAAAAAAATCTTATATAAGACTATACAACAATTACAACGGAAATAATTATAAAATATTAAAATAGTATAGATCTGAAAATAAGCTTTAAACACTACTAAAGCCTAAATATCTTAAGAATATTAGGAATTTGTATACTTATTTAGCGAGAATAAAGAAAACGCACTTTTAAAATATTAATCTTAAAACTATAAAATACTAGTTAAGGATAAGGAAGAGCTTAAACTAGAATTAATATATCCTCTATTAAAAGTACAGTAAAAAGAATTAAAACAATATATTAAAAAGAATTTTAAGAAGAAATATATATAACTAAGTAAAAGTCTAATAGCTTCATCAATATTATTCATACCTAAGAAAAATAGGAAATTATAATTATGTGTGGATTTCAGATAACTGAATTAAGCAATAATAAAGAATTAATACTTATTACTATTAATTTAAGAGCTAATAAATAGACTCTAGAAAGCTTAATAATTTAGTCTATTTAATATCTATAAAAAATACTATAAGATTTAAATTAAACAGAAATACAAATAGTTAACAGCATTTAAGATAAGATATGGACTCTTTAAGTACTATATTATACTATTTAGATTAATAAATACACTAGTAACTTTCTAGATAGTTATTAATTATATACTTTATAAATACTTAGACGTATTTATAATAGCGTATTTAGATAACATACTAGTGTATATAAATAGAATACTTAAAGAGCATAAAGTATACATTAAAAAGGTCTTAAAGAAGCTTTAAGAATATAACCGTTTTATTTAACTAGAAAAATGTAAATTCTACGTTACGAAAATAGAATTTCTAGAATTTATTATTTTAAGAGAAGAAATCTTAGTAGATCTAAAGAAATTAATAGAAATATATAATTAGCTAATATTAATAATAGTTAAGAAAATATAGTTCTTTTTAAGATTTATAAATTTCTATAGAAAGTTTATAAAAGAATATTTAAGAATTACGACACCTCTAACAAAGTTAACTAAGAAAGATAATAGATTTAATTAAGAGTAAAAATAGTAGTAAGTATTTAAAAAACTTAAGAATAAGTTCACTTAAACACTAATATTAAAAATATTTAATCTAGAATTACCTATTATACTAGAAATAAATATATCTGATTATGTAATAAGAGTAGTCTATAGTTAATAATATAAAAATAAATATCTCTATTCTATAAATTACTTATTAAAGAAACTTATAAGAGCTAAGTTAAATTATAATGTTTATAATAAAAAGCTATTAGTAGTAGTAATAGCATTTAAGAAATAGTAAATTTATCTTAAAAAAACTAAATATTAAGTAAAAGTTCTTTTAGACTATAAGAACTTAATAAGCTTTATTATTATAAAGAAGCTAAACTAAAGGCAAATATGCTAGTCAGAAATACTAGCTATCTATAATCTTAACTATAGAAAAGAATTAGAAAATAGAGTAGTAAATACACTTAACTAATAATTAAACTATATAGAATAATAAGAACTAATACTAAACACAGTATTATTAATTGGATTAAACAAATTCATAAGTTATAATCATCTAAGAATTATAGTAATTACTAGAGTTAAGGATTACTAGATGATAAGAATTTAGAATTCTAAGCAATAGAACTCTCAGGACCTAGAATTAAAACTTATATATATAAATAAACTCATCTATATACTAGAAGAATTATATAAGAAATTAATTATAAAGAATTATAAAGCTATTATATATAGATACTAAGAAGTAAAAAAGACTATAAAGCGAATTTCTAGGAATTTCTACATTAAAAGGTTGAAATAAAAAGTAAAGAAAGTAATTAAAGCTTACCTAGAAAATAAAAAAAATAAACTAGTATAATATAAGCTTTATAAACTTTTATAACTATTAGAAGCACTAAAATAACTATAGTAGTTAGGTTTAATAAACTTTATTACAGGATTACTATTATATAAGGAACTAGAAATAAATAGGAAATATAACATAATACTTATTACTATAAAAAGATTAACTAAGTATATATATTTTAAGCTGACGGTTATGAATTTATTAGCAGAAAAACTAGAATATATAGTTTTAAAAATAGTAGTCTTAAGATATAGAATGCCTAAAAAGTTTATTATTAATTAAGATAAATTATTTACATTATACTTCTAAAAAACCCTTTTAGTAAGATTAGGGTTAAAAAATAAGCTTTTAATAAGCTTTTATTTTTAAATAAATAAGTAAACAGAGCGTACTAATTAGAATCTAGAATAATATTTAAAGATATATATTAATTACTCTTAAGAGAATTAGGTTAAGTTATTACTTTTAGTATAATTTATTTATAATAATATAAAATTATTTATAACTAACATATTACTATTCTACGCTAATTATAGGTATAAGCTATTAGCTTATAGGGAACTATGTAAACTAAAAAATAAATTATTTTAAACTTAAAATAAAATAAAATAGCTAAAGAACTTATATAATAATTTTAATAGAATTATTATCTTAAAGAACTTATGAACCGTAGAGAGTGCTAATAAGTTAAAAGTTAAAAACCTAATTTTTAAAGAAAGAAACAAAGTTTTCCTGCTATATAAAAATTTAAAAACTAAATAATTAAGTAAGAAACTAGATCACGTTTGAATTAGATTATTTAAAATTAATAAAGTTATTAGATTAGTTAATTATAAACTAAGACTACTACAGAATATAAGAATTTATTTAGTAGTTTATATATTACTACTTAAATTAATATTACTAAACGCATTACTAGTAACAGATATAGACATAAAACTATACTAGTTAAAGTATAAAGTTAAAGAGACCTAAAAGCTATAATAATTCAGATGTTTGTAAAAATACCTAGTTAAATAGAAAAACTATAGACTAGAGAAAAATACCTAGAAATCTATTAAAAATCAAAAATAATATTTTAGAATAATTAATTAGTTTTATTTAAAGAATTTAGTAATATTAAATTCTAAAGAGAAGCCTACGCGGCTTCCTAGTTAAAAAAATACTTAGAAAAAAATTAGTAAAACTAAAAGATAAGGATATTATAAATTATAATAATTTAAAAATCTTTTATTTTTCTTTCTTCTCTAAATACTATATCTTCTTAATTAAGGCAAGTTTATAGGTAAATAGTTTATATTTATAACTATTAACCAGAGTAAGCTACCTACGTAATTTTTACCAATAAAATTAAGCTTCTAGCTTAAGATCCTAAGTATACTTTAGCTACTTTTAAAGTTATTTCTTCTTAATAAAAGATTTATTAAACTCTTGAATAGAAACTACTAGATTATATTTTTAAGAATACTTAATACATTTAGAGCAATAGCTGGATAAGAAATTTATAAAATAATAAAAATCCTTCTTCTTACATAGACTGCACGGAGTTGGCGTGGAATAATTATAATTTTAAATTAATTTTATAAGATAATAATTATAAATAGTTAAAGACTTAACTTTAGGTATTATTAGAAATAAAGAGAAAATGAAGTTCTAAAGATACTTATAATATCTCTAAAGAAATAAGCTACTCTTATACTTAAAGCTTAGAATAAAAAGAACTTTTAAGCTAAAAGTTTAAAAAAAGAGCAAGTATTATAGTTTGTAATAAGTAAAATAATAGTTATAAATAGAAAGTAGTAAACTAACTAAAAGAGAATTACTAGCTATTAGCAAAGAAACACGCACGGAAATATAAGGCTAGAATGAAAACAAAATAGACACTATAAAAAACTAAGCGAAAATAGGACTTCTAACTAATATTATTAAAATAATTAATAAAGCTAATAGTAAGAAAGACACGTAACGTCTTATATATAAAGTTATAAATATAATATAAGTAATTAAAATTAATAAAGACTAAGTAGCTATAGCAGACTTAAGTAGTTAGTAAATTATAAGTAGAGAATTTACTATATAAAGAGCGTCTCCTTTAGCTTTTAAATAGTTTTCTTTTTTATACTTATCTTCTTATTTCAGAGCAACTCTCTGGAATTTGTTATATAATAAATTAGTTAGACTATACCTTACTACATCTTTATATTATTAGAATATTATGTTAGTAAGTTATTATATGATTTTATATTATTACTAAAGCTTTAACACGAATTATACTCATACTTACTACATTAAAGAAATCTATATATTGTTTTTATAGTGTGGTAATAAAGGCTATGTATATTCACTATATATAATAACTTTAGATATATAGAAGCTATAAAAAGAATCTTTTAATAAACTCTATTACCAAAAAGCCCTAAACTACTAGGTAAATAAAAAAGAGACTTAAAGATTAAACTATAATACTATTATACTTTAATTAGAAATTAAATAATATTCTAGTGTTTTAGTAAGCTCTAAAGAACGTAAATAGTTAAGTTATTTTTTTAATAAACTTTTTTTATACTTTATGTTATTACTCTAAATTAAAATACTAAAGTAAATTATAGGTTTTATATAAATTACTTATTTTTATTTACTAAAATATACTAAAAAAAGTTTTTAATAAAAATAGTAAACATAGTTTAGGCTATTATTAGTAAAATATAAAATTAATATAATATATAAGTAAAGTTAGTAAGACTATACAAAATCTAATAATAGAGTATACTAATATATAAATAATTATAAAATACTACTTTTTATAACATGTTATAGTAAATATATAAACTATTATATAAAATATTTAGTTTTAAAAGACATTAATATAAGTAGCTTATATAATAAGTTATATAATTAATTTTTAATAGCTTTAACAACTTACTATAAAAAGTTTATATTAGTAAATAATTATTTTACTATTTATTCTCTACTTAATTAATAAAAGTAATTTAAATACTATTTTAAAAAAAGCACAATAAAACACCTGAAATATAAAAGGCTTAATTATAAAATTAATAGAAAAAGGCAACATTAGTAATATACTTTCTTATAAAATATTAAAAGTACTAAAAATATAAATAGTTTATGTATAATATTAAGCACTAACTTACTAGTATTAAAACTAAAGAAAATACTAAGTTAGTACTAAAGCTCTATAATATTATACTTTTAACAAAAAATAAACTAATTAATACTATTTTTATTAAACTAAAAATTATATTAAAGAAAGAAATTAACTAGTATAATAGAGTTATTTATGTAATTATAAAATATTATAAAATTAAAAAAAATATACTTTTTTAATTTAAATAACTAAGTAGTTACATTATGCTATTAAGTAAAAGTAAAAAAAATACTTAAGTAAATTCTATTAATATAGTACTAAAAGTAGCTAAAGTATTAGTATATAAAAAAAAAGACTAAAAATATGTTTTATTTACTTAAGTAATAAACAGCTATTAGTTAAATAACGTATATACTTATTTAGTAATTTAAGTAATTTTAGTAAATATTTTATGTATAAGTACTTAACATATATTAAGAAAAAATAATATATTAAATATAACTTTTATAAAGTGTTGCTAAATAATAAAATACACTTATAATAATATAATTATAATATTTATAGTACTGTTTTGTACTTACTTGTTTAAAATATAAATTTAATAATTAAAATTAATTATAGTAAGTAGTTTTATTTAAAAGAATTTTTTTATATTTTATAAAATAAGCTTTATATATAAAGACTAAAAAATTTTACTAGTAATTATAAAAGTTAAATATGTTTATATTTTTTTTTAAATATTATTATACTTTAAGTAATTTACTTTGAATTTATACTATTTAGTTTTATAGTATAAAATTACAAATTTAGAGAAAAATTACTTATTATAGATTTTTTAAAACTTAAAAGCTTTTAAAATAATAGTAATAAAGTATTTACATGTTTAAAAAAATTTCTAAAAAAAATTATTTCTAAAAGGCTTACAAAATATTTTTTAAATAGTATTTAAACTATTTTTAAAAAATTTTATGTTTTTAGAAAAATTGCTTTAAAAGGCCTATTTACTTAAAAGATTATAATAATACTTACGTACTTAAAAAACTATTTCTAGAACTTTTTATATTTTAGAAAATAATTACTAAGTTAAAATTATAACTAAAATTCTATTTCTTTTAAGAACTTAATGTATTTAAAAGATTATTACTAAAACTTTATAAATTTTAAAAGAGTATTACTAAAATAAAATTATAACTGAAACTCTAATTTTTTTTAGAAACTTAGTATAACTAAAAAGTTATTATAAAAACTTTACAAATTTTAGAAAAGTATTACTAAAATAAAATTATAATTAAAACTCTAATTTTTTTAAAACTTAAGTATAACTAAAAAAGGTAATTATCATAAGAGTGCTACATACAGAAGGTTAAAAACTTAAAAAAAAGTATTAATTAATTACTATATATAGTACCAAGTAATAATTTAAGATATTACATGAAAAAAGGAAGAAACAAAATAGGCTATAAATAAAGTATTTAGATAAAAACTTATATACTAGCGTAAAGCCAATATGTGAATATGTAGTATAATAAAAAGATTTATAAAAAAGGCTTTCTTAAAAGGCTCTTATAAGATATTATAGAGAGTTATTATAATAGTATTCCCCTTTTAAATCTAAGCTTCTACAAAAGGTGTTCATGTTAAGTCTTAAATAATAAATTAATTTAAATTCTAAAAGTAAAATTTTTCTATAGTAGTTATATTTTAAAGATTATTTATAAATTACTATATTAGGTTATTAAACTTAGTTTATTTAATAAGATATTTATAGTGCTTCCGTCTGTAATTAAAATACAACTTCTTAATTCACTTAATATAGTATTTAATATTACTATTAATTTTAACGGGTTCTAGTAGTAGATTTTACTAATTTAAAAGGTATTTAAATTCAGGTACAGCTGGCCGAAGCAAGGATACATAAAAAACTAGATATATACTTAAGAATTTAGAGAGTTTAAGTCAGTATGCATATAAAAAAACTACATAAAAAATATAGTATTTTCTTAAGGCTTTTAAGTCTAGCTTTTTAGATAGTTATTTAATTTTAATATTCTATATATTAAGCTAGACTATATCTCTTATCTAGTAGTTAGATATAAATAATTATTTTTAATTTATATTTTTTTTTAAAGGGCCTAGGCTTAAATTATCTCTTCTTAGACTAGCTATTAAATATTAGCTATTTTTTTTACTATATGGTTAGCTTCTAAGGCTTGTAATGCCTAGTAAGGCTGTCTTTAAATTCTTATAAAAAATTTAAAACCTATTTAGAAGTATTAGTTTATATTAGCTAGAAATAATAAAACCTTTATAAATTTAAATATAGTATTATTAGCTTTAAACTATGCTAAGAGAAGCTAGTTTACTTAGTTATCTTATTAATAATTTATGTATATATATAGAACTAATTCTATTATGCTATTAGCTCTTTCTGTTTAGCCATTAGTTTCTAGATAATATACAGAAAATAGTTAGAATTTAATTTATAGTTGTTTATAGAGTTTATTATAGAAAGTAGAAATAAATTATATTTCTTAGTCTAATATAATTATTTTTAGAAGGCTATAGTTTATCTATACGTGCTAATAGAAAAAGTAGGCTATATCTATAATAGTTATATTAATATAAGAAATTAGATATTAGTATTTTATAAGGCAGTTTATTATAACCATAATATTAATACAGTCTTTAGATTCTAAGAGATTAGTAATAAAGTCTATAGAAATATTTTTCTACCTTCTCTTAGAAATAGATAAGGGCTTTAAGAGGCTATAATACTTCTTATAAGAGATTTTAAATCTTTAATAAATATAACAGCAGGAAATGTATTAGCATATTATGTTAAATATCTAGGGCTAGTAGTATTTATATTATAGGATTTTAAGAGTTTTTCTATAACCAGAGTAGCCACTAACAGTGGAATTATATATAATCTAAAGAATCTTAATTTTAAGTTTATTATTATTCAGTATTACTAATTAGCTGTAGTAGTATAATTAATCTTTCTAGTCTTTATACTTACTTAGAGAAAGTTTCTTAGAGTGTTGGATTCTATCCTGTTTTAGTAACAAAATTTCCTAAATAAACTTATTATTAGAGTACTTATTATTAATAATCTGTTAAATAGATCTATCTATTTTAGTTAAGTTTAATTCTAGTATCTTATTAAATAGTTTAGAGTAGAGAAGTATTTATTATTAGGTTCTACAAGCTTCTTCTTAAGCTAAAGTGTTTTATATAATATAAGTAAGAGTATCTAATTTCTTACCCTACTTACTAGGCTAGTATATAATTATAAAGTTAAATTAAAATAAATATTTAACTCAACAGGCCTGTCAGTAGCTTAGCTATTTTATAATAATAAAATACTATAAATTCTTATAGTTATTTAATATCTAGATTAAAAAGGTAATGCCTTTTAGCTTAGGTCTCTATTATTTAAAATAGTATATAATAGCTAATATCTTTTTATTATAGATTTTATAGTTACCTTTAACAGGGCTTAGCCTCTTTAAGAAGTAAGTAATAAGTTTTAGTTTATTTAATTTATTTTTCTAGGAAAATACTCTAGTAGTTACGTAGTCTAAGGAATCAGCTTTTACAATAATTAGCAACTCTAAATTTAAGTATTAGAAAATTAGAGTAGTTATAAATATATACTTTAAAAATTTAAATACTATTTAATAGACGTTATGAAATTTAAATTAAATATTCTTTTTAGTTAGGGCCGTAAGCAGGGACGTAATACGGAAAAAGTTATTAATAAATTATTAATAGAAATTAGTAAACTCTAAGAATACTCTTATATTCTTTACATTTTTAAAAAATTCCTAGTTAAGAATATTCTTTACTTTATTTAGATTTATACTAATTCCTTTTATTAAAATTATATACCTAAGATAGGTAACTTGTTCTTAATGGAACTTATATTTTTTAATATTAAGTTAGAGACCAGCTTTCTTTATGGCTTTTAAAATCTATTTTATATATTATCTATATTCACGTAAAAAGTTACTATAGATTAGAATATCATCAAAATAAGCCATATAGAACATATTAAGAAATAGTTAAAGGATATTATTTATATAGTGTTAGAATATACTTAATATATTAGCTAGTCTAAAAAGCATAATAAGATATTTAAATAGGCTATATTAGGTCTAGAAAGTAGTTAACTATTTATCTCTTTCCACTATACAGAGATAGTTAAAGGCTGAGATGATATTTAACTTTATAAAATACTTTACCTTACTAAAGCAGAATAGGGTTTTTTAGATTAATAAAATAGAATAATAGTTTTTAATAGTAATAGTATTTAGGGCTTAGTAGTCTATATAGAATTAAAAATCTTTATTAAGTTTCTTTATAAAGATAACTAGTATAGCTATAAGAGATATACTTACCTTAATAAATCTTTTAGTAAAATAGTTATTAAAATACTTCCTAAAAACTTTTAATTTATTTTAAGATATTTTATAAAAAGGTCTAAATCTAGGTTGTTTTCCTTTTTTAAGGATAATCTTATAATTATATAGATAATATTCAGGTAGTCTATTAGCCTTTTTACGTAAAAATATTTTAAAAATATTATAGTAATTCTCTAGAATATTAATAGCTAAATCTATATAAATTTTTAGAACTAAAGCTTTATTAATATCAGCTATTAAGATAATAAAGATTTCGTATTTATATTTCTAGGCTATTTATATAAAGGAGGCTGCCTTAATTAGGTAAATATCTATACTTAGTTTAGGTTCCTTATAAGGCCCTTTTAGTAAAGTCTTTACTAAAAAGTTCTTAAAACCTTAAAAGAAAAGCTTTTTTATAAGGTTCTTATTTAATTTAGTATTAAATTTAGGTGCGTGTTTAGATATAAATTTAGACTCTAAATAAAAGTTCTCTAAAAAATAGTTTACTAAAGAGGTTTCTAAATAGGTATCTAATTCTTATAACTAGCAGTTTATTTTAGTTAACTAGTAATTATATTAGGATTAAATAGTTAGTAATAACTTCAGAAAACAGATTTAAGTATACTATATATAAATAGTAGTAAGATAAGAGTCTTTTAATAAAGAGTTTACCAGAAGGTCCCTTAAGTAGATAGTATATTCTTTTAAGTAGATTAGAAATTAAAATAAGCATAGGCAGTAAGCCTAGTAATAAAAAGTATTAAAAAATAACTTTTATAAGTTATAGTTAAAGTTAACTTTATGCTTCTTTATTTATAGTTAGCTAAAAATTAGTTTATAAATCCTAATAGCTGTCTTAAATAGACAGATATTTTTAATATAATTTAGATAATAAAGAGTTACACTAGTAGTATATAAGATGTAACTTCTTTTAAGGCGTTTACTATTAAAACTAGTAAAATAAAAAACGTTTAAAAGAGATAAAAAACAGAGTTTCTAAATATAAGTTAAAAGTTTATTAATATAATTTATATTAGTAGCTCTAGTATTAATTAGAGCAGTAATAGAATAGAAAAAAATATTTTATTAAATAGTACACAAAATATTTACTTATTAGTCTTAAGAATTAGTTATTAGGTAGGAGGTTTATAGGTTAATAGAAATCTAATATTAAAAATATTCTAAAAAGCAACTTAACCTTAGGATAGAGCTTTTAGTAGGCTAGCTTTAGAAGTGTAGAAACATTCTTATCTATAAAAAGATTCAAATCTAAAAAAAGAATAGAAATAGGTTAATTATTAGAATCTAAATAGACTTATAGATTAAAGTTCTAGTATAGGGATAAAGTAGTTTTAGGAAATATAATTATATTTATTATATTTAAAGTATTAGCTATTACGCTTTCAGGCTTCTTATTTAGCTAATTTAAAAAAATATAGTTAAAAATATTAATTTCTATAATATTAAAGTCTTATTATAATATAGGTTACAGTCTATAGTAGAGTGGCGTAGAAAGATACTAAAAATTATTATTATATAAAAATATTAAATTAGTGTAGTTATTTAATATATTAAGAATTTTAATATTTATTATTATTTAATAAAGCTCATTATTTAATGATTTCCTTAACTATATAATTAGACTAATTTCGTTTAATCTAGTATTAATAGCTAGTTTATAGAATTTAGTGAAGTAAATAGTAAAGCTTTTTTATTCTTAGTAGAATAAATTAAGTTTACTTAAAGTAGTAAGTTTCTTATTTAGGTCTTTATATATAGCTAGTAAAAAGACGATTAATTACTCTATTATATGTATATCCTAATTTATAAGAGAGTTTATAAGTGTTACTAGGTCCTTCTCTAGTCTTAAGTATATATATAGAAGCTAGAAGTGTTTAGTAGAATATTAGTTAATATTATCTTTAAGTTTATAATAGAGTTTTCTAATAAAGATAAATAGATTCCTTCACTTTCTAGTAAACATTAAAGAGTTAAGTAAGTAATTAGATTTTGTTATTACTAATAGAGTAGTAGAATTTAGTATAAAAATTAACTTTACTTACCTAATTATAATTCAGAAAGCTTAGAGATAGGTACTAGTTATAATTATAGATAGAATTAAAATTATAAGACTTAAATTATTTCTAGATAAACTAATAGCGCCTACTAAGGCTTCTTTAGCAGTAGTTACTTAAATAATAAAGTAAGAAAAAATAGATATAGTTTGTTTTTAAACTTCCTATAATTTTTTTTAGAGAGTGTTAATATATTTCTGTTATTATACTTACTAATATTTTAGCTATACTTACTATTACTTTAGTGCGTTAGTAAATACGTTCTATATTATAATCATCTATTTCTTAAATAACTATATAAGTTCTATAATTAGAATAAGAGTATTTAAAGAGTTAGATATTCTACTAATAGTAGTAATAATATAATATAATATCATAAAAGTACTATATATAGGAGGTTAAGAACTTAAAAAGAAGTATTAATTAATTACTATATATAGTACCAAGTAATAATTCAAAACGTTACATAAAGAAAAAAAGAAATAAAATAGGCTATAAATAAAGTATTTAGATAAGAGTTTATGCACTAGCGTAAAGCTAATATATAAATATATAGTATAATAAAAAGGCTTATAAAGAAGGCTTTTTTAAAAGGCTTTTATAAAATATCATAGGTAGTTACCATAACAGTAATACTAAAATAAAATTAACTAGAATTTTAGTTTTTCTAAAATAGCTATATTTCTAAAATAACTATACTTCTAAAATAGCTATATTTTTAGAATAATTACATTCTTAAAACAGCTATATTTCTAAAATAACTATATTTTTAAAATAACTCTATTTTTAAAATAACTCTATTTTTAAAATAACTCTATTTTTAGAATAGTTATATTCCTAAAATAGTAGTTATAATTACCTGTATTTAAAATAAATTTATTTTAATACTTACTTTTTAAGTAGCTTTTTTAAGTACTTATTTATACTAAACTTTTTTTATTAAATAGTTTTTTTAGTATATATTTTTTTTGTTAAAAAAGTAATTACATTTTATATCTAAAAAAACGTAATAGAAATAAGTAATGTATAGAGTTAATTTTTAGATTTTTATTTATAACTTTAACTAGTATACTTAAATTTATTTTATAGTTTTATACTAAACTCTATTATTTTTAAAGTAGTATAAAAAAAGTTAAAATAAACCTATTTATAGTACATAGTAGTAACTTATACTTAAAACTAAACTTTATAAAGTATTTAAACTTTAAATACTTAGTTAAAAGTTTAGTTTTTAAGTTTAAATTTTAAGACTAAAACTAATTAATATATATAGCTTTTATAAACTATTAGTTTTTATATTACATACTTTAACTAATTAAAGTAACAGCTAATTTATTAAATATAGATATATATATATACCTTTTTTATAGTATTATTTTTTAATAGTATAAGTTTGTTTACACTAGCCTAAAATAAATTTCTAAATTAACTTATTTTTAATATTAACTTATTTTTAATATTAACTTATTTTTAATATTAACTTATTTTTAATATTATTTTACTTTTAATATTATTTTACTTTTAGTATTAATTTATTTTTAATACCAACTTACTAATTTATAAAAACTAAATAATATCTTTAGAAATAAGTAAAAATACTAAAAATAAACTATTTTATAATAGTACTAGTAAAGAATAAGTTTGTAAATAATCTAAAATATTAATAAAAAAAGTTTATAAAAAAAACTATAAAATTATATAAAATAGTTTATAATATTTAGTTTTGTAATAAACTAGTAAAAATAGCTAACTAAAAAAAATAGTTAATAGATTAAAATTATTAACTAATTAAAATTACTAACTAGTTAAAATTACTAACTAGTAAAAAGTTTAACTAATAAAAAATTTAATTAGTAAAAATAGTTAACTAGTAAAAAATTTAACTAGTAAAAAGTTTAACTTATAAAAATAATTAAATAAAAGTTTAATAAAAGTTTTTAAAAAATAAAGTATGAATTTAATTTTAAAAATTTTATTTAAAATTTTATTTATTAACTAAATTTATATATAATATTAAAAATTTAAAACATGAAATTAAATTTAGAAATTATAATTAAAGTCTTAAAAAAAAACTTTACTTACTCTAAAAAAAAGAACTTAAAAACTAAATTTATATAGCTATTTATTAACTACACTACTAAGATTTAATTTTACTTTAAAAGTAGATTTTTTAATTTATTTTTATTAAGCTAAGTTAAGTACTAAATAATAGTATATACTTAATAGTTTTAGTAGCTTATATACTTTAAAATTAAATTCTATTATATATAGTTTAGTTTATTTATTAACTATTTTTTTTTTATTAAATTTAGTACTATATACTAATACCTAAATTTTTATACTATAAAAAATTTACTAAGCTAATTAAATAAAAAAATTTATAAAAATAATAAAAATAATTATTAAAAACTAGTTTAAACTTTTAGCTTTTTAAAGTAATTTTAAAATAAATTAACTAAAAAGCCTATTTAAGTTATATTATATACTAGTATAAGTAAAAAACTTTTAAATAACTATAATACTAAAATTTCTTATAAAAACATATAAGTATAAATAAAAGTTAGAAAAAAGTTATTATAGTAGTACTATAAGTAGAGAGTTAAGTACTTAATAAAAAATATTAATTAATTACTAAATATAATACTAAGTAATAATTTAAAACGTTACGTGAAAAAAGAAAGAATATAATAAGTTATAAGCTAAAATATTTAAAATAAGAGCTTATACGCTAGCATAAGGTTAATATATAAATATATAATATAAAAAAAAAGCTTATAAAAAGGCTTTTTTAGAAGACTTTTATATTATAAATAGTTATTATAATAATACCCCCCCTTTAAATCCGAGCTCCTGTAAGGGGTATTTATGTTAAATATTAGATCTAAATTAGTCTAGGTTTTTAAGATAGAATTTTTTTATAATAGTTATATCTTAAAGGTTGCTTACAGATTTCTATGTTAAATTATTATATTTAGTTTATTTAACTAGGTATTTATAGCGTTTCCGCCTGTAATTTAGGTACAGTTCTTTAATTTATTTAATATAATATTTAGTTTCCCTATTAACTTTAATAGGTTTAGATAGCGGGTTTTATTAACCTAAAAGGTATTCAAATTCAGGCGTAGTAAGCTAAAGTAATAATATATAAAAAACTAAATATATATTTAAGAATTTAGTAAGTTTAAGTTAGTACGCGTATAAAGAAATTATTTAAAAAATATAGTATTTTCCTAAGGCCTTTAAGTCTAACTTTTTAGAAAATTATTTTATTTAGATATTTTATATATTAAGCTAAACTATATCTCCTATCTAATAGTTAGATATAGGTAATTATTTTTAGTTTATATATATTTTTTTAAAGAGCTTAGGCCTAAATTATCTCTTCTTAAATTAATTATTAGATATTAACTATTTTCTCTACTATATAGTTAACTTCTAAGGCTTGTAATACTTAGTAAGAACGTCTTTAAATTCTTATAAAAAGTTTAAAACCTATTTAGGGATATTAGCCTGTATTGGCCAGGAATAGTAAAACTTTTATAAATTTAAATATAATATTATTAGCTTTAAATTATACTAAAAGAAGCCAGTTTACCTAGTTATTTTACTAGTAGTTTATATATATATATAGGACTTATTTTATTATACTATTAGCTTTTTCTATTTAGCTATTAGTTTCTAGATAATATGTAGAAAATAATTAGGATTTAATTTATAGTTATTTATAAAATTTATAATAGAAAGCAGAGATAAATTATGTTCCTTAGTCTAATATAATTATCTTTAAAAGACTATAGTCTATCTATACGTGCTGGTAAAAAAGATAGGTAATATCTATAATAGTTATCTTACTATAAGAAATTAGGTATTAGTATTTTATAAAGTAATTAACTATAACTATAATATTAATATAGCCTTTAGATTCTAGAAGGTTAGTAATAAAGTCTATAAAAATATCCTTCTATTTTCTTTTAAAGATAGAGAGAGGTTTTAGAGGCTATAGTACTTTTCATAAAAAGTCTTAAATCTTTAGTAAGTATAATAATAAAATATATATTAATATATTATTTTAAATATCTAGGGCTAGTAGTATTCGCGTTGTAGGATTTTAAAAGTTTTTTTATAACTAGAGTAGCTACCAGCAGGAGAATCGTGTATAATTTAAAAAAATTTAATTTTAAGTTTATTATTATTTAATATTACTAGCTAATCACGATAGTATAATTAGCCTTTTTAGTTTTTATATTTATTTAGAGAAAGTTTCTTAAAGTATTAGGTTTTATCCCATATTAGTAATAGAATTTCCTAAATAAATTTATTATTTAAGTATTTATTATTAATAATCTGTTAAATCAATCTATTTGTCTTAGTTAAGTTTAATTCTAGAATATTATTAAAAAATTTAGAATAGAGAAGTATTTGTTATTAAGCTCTTTAGACTTCTTCTTAAGCTAAAGTATTTTATATATAGTAAGTAAAAGTATCTAGTTTTCTACCCTACTTATCTAGTTAGTATATAATAATAAAGTTAAATTAGAATAGATATTTAATCTAGTAAGCTTATTAATAGCTATATTACTATGACGACCCGTTACATGACACACTCACGGGAAGCGTTACTACGCGTTGTCGCGTCGTCGTGTTACACATGACGTTACTAGTCACGTGCTACGCTTTCACATGCACCCTGAGAGTGCTCTATAAAAGCCTTGCCTCTCTCTCTCTTTTTCCACTCTTTCTTCTTTTCTCTTCTTCATACTAGAGTAGCTCCAATACAGCGCCTTATTGCTCGCAACCACTTGCGATTGCCTATAGGTTCATGCTGGCCGTGACATTACTCTAGTATCTCCCTCTTTTGGCCTGTGAAGGCGACATAATATCAGTCAAACCGAGCGCTCAAACGTAGTTTGCAGCACCGACGACTTTTCTTACTCTTTTCAAGTCCTACCGTGCTAGGCAACCCCAATTGCACTACGAGGCAGTGTAACGAAGCCCTGGATTGGCAGGCAAAAGCGATCAACCTACGACAGGCTCTCATCGCTCTTGAATCTCTGGTCACCTCCAAAAAGCAGCAAGCGGCTGGCTCTAGGAGCTCTCACCAAGACACCCACCCTCTCTGGTCATCTCTAGATAACGGACCTTCTAGAGCTCACCAAGACACTTATTCACTGATCATCCTCAGGAGACGCACTTCCTGCAGGCTCTCATCGTGACGACGACGACGATGACGACGACGACAGCAACCCATCGACAAGCGTCATTACGTCTGTAGTGTGCAGGCGGCCAATAGACACACAAGAACAATCTCAGTGCGCGTCACGAGGCGGCTGAGTGGAGAAGAAGGAGCAAGAGCTAGGAAGCCAAGCACTGCTAGCACTGCCCGGTTGTAAACCGAGTTAGGACGATCTACACCCCCAGGCCCCTGCTTGCAAGCCTGCTGAGTTATAGTAGCCATCAGGTTGCTTTGTGTAGTTGAAAACGTTAAACCTCGTGGTAATTCCTGTGAACTCTGCAGCAGTGTAAGGCAAAGACAAAATGGTGAAAGCAACCGCCCTGGAGCTGAGGGCCTTCTCAAGCATCGGCATCAATGACGACATTACCCTTTACCCTGAGGACACCCCATATCACTTCTATATATCGACAAGAGAGCTTGAAGACGACTGACGAGGTAAGCTCAGACGTCTGGAAAAGCAAGCAAGAGATAAGAGCATCCCCATAACCATCAAAAAGCGTACCAAGGATGGACAAACGTTATCCACCGACATCGCCACATGGGTCGAAATGGATCCGACAGAGATTGCTGACGAGCTTCATGAGCAAATTCTCTATATCAAGGCACTAGAGCAGCAGACCGACACTTTGTTCCGTATTGCCAACGACGCCCTACATGCTGAAAGCGAGATTGCAGAAGCCCTGCGCCCATCCAAAGTAGAGACTCAAGCAGAGAGGGCTGTGAAAGCTCGACATCAGCCAAAGCCGATTCAACCACTGGAAGAAGAAGAGGCAATCTCTGAGGCTAATAAAACTCCGTCGCAGCCTGCTAAGCCACGACAGACACGCCAGAATGCCAGGTTCCCTTCTCTTCGCGGAGGATCAAGCCATGCCCTATATCATACGCCAGGTGCAACTAATTGACAACCAAGAACCCCAGGATCAGTGTACGCCACCCAGCTAAGTGTCTCCCAGGGCAAGAGGTCTGCCAAATTCCCTGACCCGCCTATTCTCGACGACGGCGTTAACCCGACCTTCAAGAATTGGAACAAGCAGATAAGAAACAAGCTCAGGCTCAATACTGACCGGTATGAATGCAACAATCCAGACGCTACAGAGGCAGCGCGAGTGGCTTACATCCAGACCCGCATCACCAGCAAAGCCAGTAATTTTCTTAATCCTTTTCTTGACGCCAGAGAAGACCTAGGAGAAGACGTTACTATAGAAGACGTGATACAGTACCTTTAGAGCGTCTTTGAAGACCCTGACCAACGTATCAAGGCGTGACAAGAGCTCAGGTCTCTTAGAATAAAGCTGTCCAACAATTTCAACCAGTTCCTAGCAAACTTCATGCGGCTCGCCAATCTCACCAGGACACTACAAGACTAGTAGAAGGAGGACTTTTATAAGATGCTGTATAGCAAACTACGCACGCACATAGAAAGCAAATACGCCCAGGAGTACTGCACCTTTAAGATATATTACAACAAGGCTCAGCATATGGCATGAGGACTAGCCCGATCCAACCGCGAGCATACAGAGCATAGAGTACTACTCCAAGTCAAGAGAAGCCCACTAAGAAGTATCAAGAAGAGCAAACCTGCGCCTGCTCTCAATGTCAAACCAGCAATTACCCTAGCCTTACTTACCAGGTAAACCTGCTATAGCTATAGTAAACCCAGTCATCTCTCACGCGATTACTTAATGCCTAAGAGAATCAAGAATAAAGTAGTTAATTAGGAAGAGTACGTTGAATACTCAGATAACGTCCTAGAGCCTATTAAAAGCTTAGAAAACGAATCACTCTAGGTAAAGTCTCCTGCCTAGGGTTCTCTATTAGAGCAACTAGCGCACCCACATGCTTAAGCGACATAATTAGTAGTCCTACTTTTACAATAAAGTATCGAATTACTCTTAACGGCGTGGCAATCAACATCTCTAGGTTACTAAATACAGAAGCTAGAGGCATAGTCTTTATCTATTCTTAACTTCACCAGGTTATTAAGGAGCGTCTTAAGCCTACGTTCTACCGTTCACATAAAAGCATTCCTGTAGCAGGGCATAATAATTGACAAACGGGTGTAGTCAATCAGTTCTTTCTAGCCCAACTAGTAATTAACGAGCGTCGTACTACCATATGGTTTATCTTTTACGACACTAGGCGTCACGACCTGATTATAGGCCGAAAATAGTTTGAATTAACAAAAGTAATGCTAGACCCTCTTAACCAACAAATAGTCTAGCCGGACGACGCTAAAATCGATGCTAAACGTGATATTATAATACCTTATAGTGCGTTTACGAGGCCTATAATTGATCTGGCACACTAAAAGAATACCAACAGGCAAGATAAGCTGCTAGAGATAGTAACTATTAAACTCTTGCTAGAGCAGCAAGCTTCTATCACGCTCTTATAAAGGCAGCAAGCTTTAGTCATATTCACGCTAATATATACCTTATGGTAGATAGATTAGCGTGATAACCTACGCAAGATAGATAAGCAGCTATACCCCCTGTTACCTATCAAAACTCTGCCAACAATTAGAAGGAAACGAACTAGCTCTATGCAACATAGCAGAGCAGGAATTAATCTTGCTTTATTTAAAAGACAATCGTTTCTATATAGCGCTAAAAGAAAAGATGTAGTAATTAGAGCAACCAGCTTATACAAGATTAACCAGCTTATTAATAACTAACGTTAAGAGAACGTACTAAAGGACGACGCTGAGAAGTTATAAGAGCTTATTAAGGAGAAGCTCCCTATAGCCTAAAGTGATCTAAATTAGGTATTCTTGTAAGCAGCGTCTAACACCTTGCCACCACATCATAACGGTGTCGACCACGATATTATCTTAGAAGAGAATGCTAGTAGAGGGCTTTCTTTAAGCCCTCTCTACACCATATCACTTAAGTAGCTAGAGCTTGTTAAGGCCTACCTGTAAAACTACCTGTAAAAAGGCTTTATCATTTCAAGTGATGCCTCTTTTGCTGTACCAGTGCTTTTTACTAAGAAGCCTAGAGAAAAATAGCACTTTTATGTCAACTATTAGAAACTTAATATAATTACTAAGAAAAACCGTTACCTACTTTCTTTTATTAAAGAGACCTTAGCCCGGCTCTCCTGCGCGTACATCTTCACCCGATTAGATATCAGGCAAACATTCTATCACATTTAGTTAAAAGAATTAGTAGAGGATCTTACCATGTTCTGAATAAGGTACGGCTCCTATAAATACTGCGTACTACTATTTAGTCTCTGTAATAAGCCTGCCTCCTTCTAACAATATATTAATAATATCTTATTTAACTACCTTAACGACTTCTGCACTGTCTTTATGGATAATATTCTTATCTACTCTAAAAACCCGCTAGAGCATGATGTGCACGTCCGTAAGGTTCTTGAATAACTAAGCAAAGCTGGCCTGTAAGTAGACATTCGTAAAAGCGAGTTCAATATCACGTCCACAAAATTCCTTGGATTTATCATTAGTACGTCAGGAATCGCTATGGATCCAGAGAAGGTTACTACTATTAAAGACTAGAAGCCACCAACAACGCTCAAAGGAGTACAATTCTTTCTTAGCTTCTACAATTTTTACAGACCCTTTCTGAAAGACTACAGACAGATTATCAGACTCCTTACTAAGCTTATATAAAAAGGCGTATGGCACCCGCTGGGCGACGCTGAGCTCCATGCTTTTAAGGATACTAAAGCTTTAGTACTTTCAGGGAGCGTTCTAGCTTACTATTTACCCTTCTACCAGACACGAATCGAGACCGATGCAAGCGATGGGGTTCTCGCTAGTATAATAAACCAAAAGCAAGACAACAGGGCTTAGAAGCCTGTAGCTTTCTTTTCAAGAGTCATGCAAGAAGCAGAGATAAGGTATGAAATCCATGATAAAGAGATGCTTATAGTAATACAAGAACTGGAGACATGGCAGTCACAGTTAGTAGGTCTGTAAACAACACCTTTTATGGTAATTACAGACTATTACACCCTAGAATACTTTAGTACTAAGCATTTGCTTAATTAACAGCAAGCTTGATAGGCAGACACCCTTACCGACTACTATCTCCGCATTACCTATCAGCCTGGATTAGCTAATATAGTAGCAGATGCCCTTACACGCAAGCATGAGGATCTTAAGACCTAGAAAGCAAAGAACATTACTGCACGTACGCGAATTCTCATTAACTCAGCAATAGCCATTACCTCTCTTAATTCAGCACCTGTGCTTACGGACAGCGTTTCCCTTGTCCCAGACAACAAAACACCAATAACTAAGAGCAAAGAGAATCATGAGGCTCCTACCCAAGACTAGGCTCCGTACAAGCTTGTAGACGCTATCTTAGAAGCTAATTACTCTAATAATACCCTCCAGCCTTACAGAGAGCTGGCAGAGCAAGACAAGCAGGACTAGAAGCTAGAAAGAGGCTTACTAACTCAATAGGAAAAGCTCATAGTCTCTAACGCCAACAATATAAGAACGCACCTTATTAAAGAGATTCATGCTCGCCAGGTTACAGCTTATTTAGAAAGAAAGAAGACCAGACAGCTGCTCTCGTCCTAATACTACTGGCTAGGTCTACCATCTGACGTTAACACATACGTCGCTAACTATAGAACCTGCCGCCGTGTACATGTCCTACGTGATAAGACCCTAGGCTTACTACATCCCTTACTAATAGGCAAGCGCTGCTGGCAGCACATCTCTTTTAATTTTAAGGCATTCCCAAAGGACAAGAAGGGGCGTGACAATGCTTTCATAGTCATTAACCGCCTAAGCAAGCAAGCGTTCTTACTACCCTATATAAAAGAGATTACCGTATTAAAAGCAGCTTGGCTATACTATAAATACATCTAGCACATCTACGGCCTGCCCGAGACAGCAACATCAGATCAAGGCCCTTAATTCGTCTCCATATTTATGAATGAACTCTGTAAGCTTACTGGCGTAAAGCAAAAGCTCTCTACAGCCTATCATCCACAAACCAATAGAAACACGGAGATCTTTAATCAGTATGTCGACCAAAGACTAAGACTATTCATTAATCACTACCAAGACAACTGGTCAGACCTGCTACCCTCTATGGATTTCGCCTAAGCTATCTTACCTCATGAATCTATAGGTCTATCGCCGTATGAGATAGAGCTTGGCTATAAACCCCATCTGCATTTCGACTGGCGCGAGCGTACACATAAATCACCTACAGTTCACGAACAGCTCACTCGCGAGGAAGCTCAGGCTTTTGCTTCCAGAGCTCATAAAGCAGTTAAATGAGCACATGACAACCTGGCAAAAGCTTAAGCTCATCAAATAAAGCAGGCAAACAAGCACCGTCGCAAGCCAGATTTCAAAGTCAGAGACTAAGTGTATATTACCAGAAAAGGATGGACGACCGATCGCCCTAGCGCTAAGCTTAATCTTCAAATAGCAGAGCCACACCCTATTACTAGCATGAAAGGACACTCCTACATTATCGACCTGCCTGCTCACATGAAGATGTCGAACGTTTTTCATGCTAATCATCTACGCAAGGACCCTGGCAACTCTCTATCTAGCCAAGACAAGGCACCTGATGACCCTATTAAGATTAATAGTAAGCTAGAGTACGAAGTTAATCGAATCCTCGCAAGCCGCATCCATAAAGGCGTCCTATAATACAAGACTAACTAGGCAGGCTATAACCCTAATGATATATAGTATAACGCAAGAAGTTTTATCAGCGCACTATACAAAGTACAGGACTTCTATGAGCAGTATCCAGATCATGCTAGACCGCCTGTACGACTAGAAGACTGGCTGAGAGCTTATTAATAAGGAGAGATGCTAGAACTAACAGACGAAGACAATTTAGCAGCCCAAAAAGGCAAACAGGTAAAGACAAGAAGGAAGAAGTAATGTGGAGGTAAATAGTCTATAATTTTGCTTTACTTTTTGCTAATTTTTGCAACAGAATCAAGGACGATTCCACTCTCTTTTGGAGGGGGGTAATATAACGACCTGTTACATAACACACTCACGGGAAGCGTTACTACGCGTTATCGCGTCGTCATGTTACACATAACGTTACTAGTCACGTGCTACGCTTTCACATGCACCCTAAAAGTACTCTATAAAAGCCTTACCTCTCTCTCTCTTTTTCCACTTTTTTTTCTTTTCTCTTCTTCATACTAGAGTAGCTCTAATACAGCGCCTTATTACTCATAACCACTTGCGATTGCCTATAGGTTCATGCTGGCCGTGATAATTACTTTATTATAGTAAAGTACTAAAGATTTTTATAGTTACTTAGTACTTAAATTAGAAACGCAGTATTTTCTAATTCAGATCTCTATTATTTAAAGTAACGTATAATATCTAGTAGTTTCTTATTATATATCTTATAGTTATATTTAGCGGGATTTAGTTTCTTAGAAAAGTAGACTATAGGTCTTAGTTTATTCTATTTATCTTTTTAAGAGAGAACTCTAGTAGTTATATAGTCTAAAAAGTTAGCTTTTATAATAATCAGTAACTTAAGATTAAAGTGTTGGAGAATTAAGGTAGTTATAAATACATATTTTAAGCATTTAAATGCTTTTTAATAAGTGTTATTAAATTTAAATTAAATGTTCTTCTTCATTAGGGCTATAAGCAGGGACGTAATATAGAAAAAGTTATTAATAAATTATTAATAAAAGTTAGTAAATTCTAGAAATACTCTTATATCCTTTACGTTCTTAGAAAATTCCTAGTTAAAAATATTTTTTATTTTATTTAGATTTATGCTAATTCCCCTTATTAAGATTACATACCTAAAATAAGTAACTTATTTTTAGTGGAACTTATATTTATTAATATTAAGTTACAGGCCAGCTTTATCTGGAGCTTTTAAAACTTATTTTATATATTATTAGTATTTATATAAAGAATTACTATAGATTAGAATATTATTAAGGTAGACCATATAAAACATATTAAGAAATAGTTAAAGAATATTATTTATATAGTATTAGAACATACTTAGTGTATTAGCTAGTTTAAATAGTATAATAAGATATTTAAATAAGCTATATTAGATTTAGAAGGTAATTAGCTATTTATCTCTCTCTATTACATAGAGATAGTTAAAAGCTAAGATAATATCTAGCTTTATAAAGTACTTTATTTTACTAAAACAGAATAGAGTTTCTTAGATTAATAAGATTAAATAATAGTTCTTAATAATAATAGCGTTTAGAGCTTAATAGTCTATATAGAATTAAAAACTTTTATTAGGTTTTTTTTATAAAAATAACTAAGATAGCTATAGAAGATAAACTTGCTTTAATAAATCCTTTAATAAAATAGTTATTAAAATACTTTCTAAGAACTTTTAGTTTATTTTAAGATATTTTATAAAGAGGTCTAAATCTAGGTTGCTTTCCTTTCTTAAGAATAATCTTATAGTTATATAGATAATATTCAGGTAGTTTATTAGTTTTCTTATATAAAAATATTTAAAGGGTGTTGTGGTACTCCTTTGGAATCTTAATAGCTAAATTAATATAAATCTTTAAAACTAAAGCTTTATTAATATTAGCTATTAAAATAGTAAAGATTTTATATTTATATTTCCGCGCTATTTATATGAAGAGAGCTGCCCTAATTAAATAAATATTTATACTTAATTTAGAATTCTTATAAAGACCTTTTAATAAAGCCTTTACTAAAAGGTTTTTAAAGCCTTAGGAGGAAGATTTCCTCATAAGGTCCCTATTTAGTTTAGTATTAAATTTAGGTATAAATTTAGATTCTAAATAAAAGTCTTTTAGAGAACAGTTTACTAAAAGGTCCTTTAAATAAATATTAGATTTTTATAATTAATAGTTTATTTTAGCTAACTAGTTATCGTGTTAAGTTTAAATAGTTAGTAATAACTTTAAAAAGTAAGTCTATAAGCGCTGTATATAAATAGTATTAAAATAAAAGCCTTTTAGTAAAAAGTTTACCAAAAGATTTTTTAGATAGATAATATTTTCTTTTAAATAAATTAGAAATTAAGATAAGCATAGGTAATAAGCCTAGTAATAGAAAGTATTAAAAAATAGCTTTTATAAGTTATAATTAAAGTTAACTTTATGCTTTCTTATTTAAGATTAGCTAAAAATCAATTCATAGTTTCCTATAGCTATTATAAAAAGATAAATTTTCTTAATGTAATTTATATAGTAGAGAGTTATACTAGTAGTATATAAAATATAACCTTTTTTAAGATATTTACTATTAAAACTAGTAGAATATAGGACGTTTGGGAGTGGTAATAAATAGAGTTTCTAAATACTAACTAAAAATTTACTAATATAACCTATACTTGTTACTCTAGTATTAATTAAAGTAGTAATAGAGTAGGACGAGCTATCTTATTAGATAATATATAAAATATTTACTTAATAGTTCTAAGAGTCAGTTACTGGGTAAGAAGTCTAAAGGTTAATAAAAATCTAATATTAGAAACGTCCTAAAGAGTAACTTAATACTAGAATAAAGCTTTTAATAGGCTAGCTTAAGAAGTTCAGAAATATTCTTATCTATAAAAAAATTTAAATTTAGAGAAAGAACAAGAGTAGGTCACTTATTAAGATTAAGATAAACTTATAAATTAGAATTCTAATAAGGGGATAAAGTAGTTTTAGGAAATATAACTATATTTATTATACTTAAAATATTAGCTATTACACTTTCAGGCTTCTCATTTAGCTGATTTAATAAGAATATAGTTAAAGATATTAATTTTCATAATATTAGAATCTCTTTATAATACAGGTTACGGCCTAGTAAGATGTGGTAAAAAGAAATACTAAAGATTATTATTATATAAGAATATCAGGTTAACATAATTATTTAATATATTAGAAATTTTAATATCTATTATTACTTAGCAGAGATTATCGTTTAATAACTTTTTTAACTAAGTAATTAAATTAATTTTATTCAGTCTAATATCAATAGCTAGTCTATAGAATTTAATAAAATAAGTAATAAAATTTTTTTATTCTTAGTAAAATAAATTAAGCTTATTTAAAATAGTAAGTTTTCTATTTAGGTCTCTGTATATAGCTTATAAAAAGATAATTAATTATTCTACTAAATATATATCCTTATTTATAAAAGAGCTTATAAGTGTTATCGGGTCCTTCTCTAGCCTTAAATATATATATAAAAGTTAAGAGTGTTTAATAGGATATTAGTTAGTATTATCTTTAAGCTTATAATTAAGTTTTCTAATAAAAATATATAGATTCTTTTATTTTCTAGTAAATATTAAAGGGTCAGGCAGGCAGTTGGATTTCGTTATTATTAGTAATATAATAAGTTCTAGTATAATAATTAATCTCACGTTTCTAACTATAGCTTAAGGAACTTAAAGATAGGTACTAGTTATAGTTATAAATAGGATTAGAGTTATAGAACTTAAGCTATTTCTAAATAAACTAGTAACAAGAGCTAAATTTTCTTTAATAGGGAAGATAATAATAATAGAAGTTAAACTAATAAATACTTACTTTATCTTATTAAGCTTAATATAAAAGCTTTTATACTCTTTTTATATTAGGTTTCTTATCTTATTAAGGTGTCTATAAGTAATTTATTACTTACCTTTAGAGTCATAAGTTAAGAGGTAAGATCTCTAAGAATTTTAGTAAAGTCTAAGTTATCTATTATAAGAAATTAGTAAAGACGTAATGTAATATTATAATAATACTATAAGCAAAAGATTAAGTACTTAATAAAAAGTATTAATTAATTACTAAGTAAAATACTAGATAATAATTTAAAACATTATATAAAGAAAAAAAGAACATGATAAGTTATAAGCTAAAATATTTAAAGCAAGAGCTTATACACTAGTATAAAACTAATACGTAAATATATAATATAAAAAAAAGGCTTATAAAAAAGGCTTTTTTAGAAGGCTCTTATATTATAGATAGTTACCATAACAAAAATAAACTCTAGACTTTTATATAATTTAATATTAAATATACTAGAAAATATTATACTATATTTTACGTTATTTAAGAAAATAAAATATAAAATAAAAATAGGTTTTAAAACTAAAAATATACTTACTACGTAATTTATTACCTAAATATTTTATTTAATCCTTTTTCTAGTATAGTAAAAAACCTTGTATTTTAAAATAAATTTAAGTTATTTTAATTTCTAATTAATTTAGAATCTATTTATATATAATTATTTTTATTATATTATTAGTAGTATTATATATAGTAGATAGCTAAGTCATAATATAGCTTTTACCTAAAAATTATAATAAAGTTTATTATCTTGTTACTTAATTTGTACTTAATAGGCTCTAATACTATAATAGTTTTTTAAATATAATAATACTACTTTATTTTATTATTAGCTTAAAATTAAAATAATAAGTTTACTAAAGTATATAATACTTTATATATTATTATTAAGCTATTATTAATTACAGATGTGGGTATAAAATATAAATTTATTATAAAAATTAGTATATTTAGTAAACAAGAGCTATAAAAGCAGATATAATAATATTATTATATAATATTAAGATATATAGCTTTATATACTATTTAGACTTTTTTACTTAACTTACTTTCTATATAGCTTAGTAAGATCTTTATTATATTAGCTTTTACTTTAATTACTATATTTTTATTATAATAATAATTAAGAGATTTACTACTTAAGAGTATAGCATAGCATAGTTATAGTTCTCTTATAAATATTAACTATAAAATAAACCATTTATCTATTTTTTTATTTCTATTTCTTGTATTACTATAAGAGTGTGGCTGGAGCAGATCGGCTGTTCTTTTTATTTCTATAATTAAAGTATTTATCTGCTTTTAATAAAGCTTAAGTAGTAAATCTTTAACACGTAGTTCTAAACGTAGCTATTTTATTACTTCATCTAGAAGATACTTAAAGCTTTGCTATGGTAAATTTATAAGCTATATATTTACATCAATTTCCGGCCCCCTCTATGAAATAGAGATAATAAAAATTATAGGATAGTAAGTTATCTCTATATAAATACTCTAATGTCTTAGAATGTATTAAGCTTAACTTTATATATCCATACTCTTTTAGTTCCAACACTAATGCTAATCGTCTTCCCTGATACTGCTGAGCATAACGGCCGATACTTTAAAGGTAGCCACACTAGGTTCTTAGAATTATATTTTATCCATACACTATCTGAGCTTAAAGCTGGGCCTTGATACTTAGGATTATAAGGCTCTGAAGTGGTTGGAAGTGTGTTTGAACCTAAAGAAGCACTAATATTAATAGTGCCAATTTTAGTGTAAAGATATGAGTTAGAGATATTAAATGAGATGCGGTAGAATGCCTTGTTAACTTTAAGCATCTGTAGGCACCCGTCGCTGCTCGCATCCTAGATCTTGACCATGTTATCGTCCAACGCCGACGCAAGCCGTGCCGAGTCGTGCGAGAAGGCGACCAAGTAGACCGAACTACTATGGCCCTTGAGCGTCTGCAGGCACTCGCCGCTGCTCGCATCCTAGATCTTGACCGTGTTGTCGAGCGACGCCGACGCGAGCCGGGCCGAGTTGTGCAAGAAGGCGACCGAGTAGACCATACTACTATGGCCCTCGAGCGTCTATAGGCACTCGCCGCTACTTGCATCTTAGATCTTGACCGTCTTGTCGTCCGATGCCGACGCGAGCCGGGCCGAGTCGTGGGAGAAGGCGACCAAGTAGACCAAACTACTATGGCCCTCGAGCGTCTGCAGGCACTCGCCACTGCTCGCATCCCAGATCTTAACCATCTTGTCGTCCGACGCCAACGCGAGCCGGGCCGAGCTGTGGGAGAAGGCGACCGAGATAACTAAACTACTATAACCCTTGAGCGTCTGCAGGTACTCGCCGCTGCTCGCATCCCAGATCTTGACCGTCTTGTTGAGCGACGCCGACGCGAGCCGGGCGAGTCGTGGGAGAAGGCGACCGAGTAGACCGAACTACTATGGCCCTCAAGCGTCTACAGGCAGGCACTCCATTTATCTCCTATGCCAGGCTTTACTATGATCCACTTCGGTGTTTCCTCCTTAAAAAGACCCCCTATCAGGCTGCGATCTGGACTAAACATGAGCGCAGACGCATATACTTGAAGAGGACTCTTCTCTATCACCGACTTGTAAGACATAATAAATCGGCACGCATCCCAGACTAGTTTAATAAATGTATGTGCATTTGCTCTCCTCTACGCTATATTAGCATGTATTATACACAGATAGCGTTGCTAGTTTAAACATTACCTGGACTAAAGCCTCGAGTTTTGCATTGCAAGCACACCCTCCGACATGCTCTTATAAAGGCTAAGAGCTTCTAACCAGTAAAGGTATTTCTTTCTTATAAACATATCGACAGTGCCTCCCTCTTGCAGGTTAACCCTGTGATCTGCAGGAGGGTTGGGATTCTAGTCACAGAGGTGATTGACCCAGTACAGTACTATAGCAAAAGTCTGGGTCCCTCGCTTAACAAGCGAGATTTTCCCCACCAACTCACGCACTACATAAGGTTATTCAGCTACATATAAAAGCTCCATATTCATTTTTTTTTGGTGTTTTAGATGCAGGAGATTAATATTTTGTTTGCCAACCCCTTGCTTTTCGTACAGCCTCAAGTCTTCGAGGCATGGACTTTATAAGCTTCCGAATGAGGCTATTCGGCAGCTTCCACCATGCCTCCTTTAAAGCAGCTCGCAGAGCTTCCCACACTTCCTGTGAGTCCCCCATTGTTTCAAGTTCTGGATGTAGCTTATGCACCATCTTCTTTAACGCCCACCAAAGGTGTTCAATAGGGTTGAGATCCGGGCTATATGGCGGTCACTCTAGGGTCTAAATTCCGTGGCGCTCAAGAAAATCGCGGGTGTAATAGGAGTTATGTATAGGCGCATTATCCTGCTGGAAGATATGGCCAGGCCTGTAATAAGGAAGTAGGCCACGCTTGAGAGTCTCGCAGTAGCTGACGGATGAGTAGCCTCCTCAGCCAGCCTCTGGATCGCGTTCCATGATAATTAGATCACTCCTGCCAACCCTCCTATTAGGACTCAACCAGATGCAACCCCACACCATTTGTGACATCTGTTTGCCCTTAGATTTATCTTCTATCATTTCTTTCTTCCATTTCTCATCTGGATAACGGAAATACTACTCTGCTTCCTTACCAGAACCTTGTACAACTGAGCACTCATCAGAGAACTTTACTACCCGTCGACGCCAGTTGAAATGTCGGTGCTTCCTGCCGAAGAGCAGCCTTAATTTTGCATGCTCTACTTCTAGCTTAGGTCTCTTCTTACAACGACGCTTCGTAAGGCCTCGCTGCTTAAGCTCTCTGTACACAGTATAGCGTTGTCGGTGTGTAAAGCCTACTTGCTCTAAAAGCCGCCTATACAGGATCTTCGCCTCCCGCCGGGCAATTCGATAGATCAAACGTTTCAGGCGACGATTAAGTACTGAGGGCCTACCAGTTCGGGGTAAGGAATCAATTGTATGGTGTTTACGCCAGCGTTGAACTGTCTTGATACAGGATCGTGAACAGTTAAACTCCTTGGCCAGTTCTGGGTAGGAAACACCAAGCTCAACCTTGGAAATAATTGCAGCGCGCGCCGCAGAAGATAATTCAGTATTAAATACGTGATTTCCGCTAATTTCTGTCCCAAACGATCGCATGGTTGTGGAGTTGTAGTGTTTTGAACTCTCGTGTCAATTTGGTGTTGAAGGGTGAAGCACGGGCCGGGACCCAGACTTTTGCGCACTGACTGTAGATACAGGAGTAGCGTGACGCCGCTAATGGGTCTGGGTCTGGCTGTTTAACCTACTCCGCAGGATATCCTAGCGCACCTAGGCTATACATATCTCGTTGGAGTGTCCTAGACATGACCTGCAGCGATCTGGAGAAGATAGATTGATGAGAATCTCTAGTCCCAAACAGAAAGGTGTCATGGCTTGCTTCCTGGGACAGAAAGTCTCTGGCTGACTGGTGGACAATGTAGACATTGTCATTTCGAATTGTGAGGAATGAGCCACACATCTGCACAATTGCTGTGGTGGACTGGTTCACGTTTTTGACCTGTGAAGGTAAGCCGGATAAGACATGGAGTTCCTGCAGGTGTAGCGGATGATACGTAGCAATTATGGTAGAGATAACCTATTAGCAAAATTCTGGATACTGACGCTGCAACCGTTTGATTTGCTCTATTATTCAATAATATACATCTTTTAACTCTGTCGGCACTTCATTAAGGACCTGGAGTACCTCCCAAGCCATCACGTCCTTTAACTCTTTAATAATAAGAGATACCTAGAGAAAAGTGCCATTAGCCTTTCGCTACATTTCTTCCCAGACTAAATCTTATAGGCGTTTATCATGTTGAATTTCTGCTAGTTCCAAAAGGCAGTGATTAATGTATGTGTTAACAGCGCGGGATACTTGCTCTGCATTTTCTCTAAGCTCAAGACTTGGCCTCATCCCAGAATCATTAAGCCGTAGCCTTTACTTAATATTAGTTTTATTACGACTAGAGACGATCCACTTCACACGAGACGATATAGACGACTTTTAGATAACAAAGTCTAACAGTTTTGGTAAGTCTGCCACGCATTCATCGAGCGCATTAATAACCAGGTACGTGCTATTTAAGCTTAGGTCTTACAGAATGTTTATAAGAATCTCTGATAAGGTAACCCAGGCATTCGCATCCTTAAAGAGAGTTTTGCCTGCGTGATCGTGCTTCTTCCATATATATAAGATAAGCAATAGCTGCTAATTAACAAGCAAATATATTAGACCTCGCAGCACGGCCGTGGCATTATTAATTCGCGAGTCCATAGCCTAGCAGAAGAAGTAGAATAGAAGATCTATCTTAGCTATTGACTTCTCCAGCTCGTTAATGATGCTGCAGAGTAGCATTATTTTGCCCTTACTAGAATCGCCTTTAATTCATAGCAGTCGGCTCTGCGGGTTGTCCCGCCATCATTAGAAGTTAGAGTTTTCAAGAATCTAGTGGTATAAATCCTCTAGTAATCTACCCTTAGTTTCCTTAATACGCTTCTTATTATTATAGGAATTAGTAATATGTAAGTCTTATATATATTTCTTCAGCCTGTTGATCTCATCTATAAGCCGTTTAAACACCCTCTCCGTCCCTTTATCATAGATAGGCGGTATGTAGACGTCAAAAATACCTAGTAATAAGTATGCTTTATCTTCTTTAAGCTTAGTCTGATGGTGTTCTATCTATAATAATTACTTGTTAACGTTAAACTAAGATAACGGGGCTCCTTAAAGCGCTAACTTAGGAATTCTAGTTATTTCATAGATTTATTACATTAGCAATTTTTTGTTACTAAGTTGCTTACGTTCCTGGGAGAAGAATTCGACTAAACTCGGGGCAAGAAGCTCTAGGAGTGTTTAACCCTGAGTGAACCATTTACTTTTCCAGAAATCAGATTCCCATGACCTTAGATGAAACTTATTGTTGGTGTTAGAGAGAGAGCTAGGGACATCTAATAAATAGACGTAGCATTAAGTCGCGTTGCAGTACCAGTAAAATATAGATTTAATAGCTTGCGAGAGTTTGGCGTAGTTTGTCTTGTTGATACAACATGTGTTAATCTAGAAGTATTCTAAGTTATCTTGTGTAGCCTGTTCTCCACAGAATCGAATCTTATCATAGCCAGGCTTATGCTTGCCAGTGCCATTTATAAATTCTTCGAAAGTGACTTCTTCAGTATCTAGTCTCCATGTGTGCGAAAGTATCGCATAGGGAGGAATTACCTCGTCGCTAACTAAATCCTTTGTGAGACTGAACTCGCTAGTGTTGCTACGTCGTAAAAGACGTATTGTTTCGCATCGAGCTGGACGGGAGCAAGCCGTAGGAATGGGTTTTGGCTGGGTTTAAATGTGGTAGCCTAACTAAAGGGATGAGCACAGCAACTCGCTTATCTGTTGAGAATATTAGTCCTAGCTATTAACGTTAGCAAGTATGCAGGAAGAGAGAACGCTGAGCCATACCGAAGAATCGCATCTAACAGAGAGGCACTGCAAGAGTGCTGTGGGTTGATCGTGTTGTGTGTTGCTATATCCTTGGTTTTGTGAGGAGTGAGTTGGCAAAACCTCAGCTAGGGGCAGAGTGCGGCTGATTACACAGCCTATAGTATAGCGCGGTAAGGCTGGGTTGTAGTTATCAGGCTTTAGTAGAAGGTGAGTTTGTAAGCAACTAGACTAAATATGCTTACATCTTGAGAAGTGGACGAACACCTTAATTACATAAGTAGGGAGGACGGCCGACCCGCTCCGGCCACACTCTTGCAGTGATGCAGGAGATGGGAATAAAAGGATGGATGAGCGGTTTATCTCGTGGTTGACGTTTATGAGAGGACCGTGATTACGCCACGCTGCACCCTCAAGCAGCGAGCCTCTTAGTTATTATTATAGCAGGGATACAGTAATTGAAGCTAGAGCTAATATGGCAAAGACCTTACCAAGCTCTATAGGGGGTACTTAGGGTAAAAAAGTCTAAACAGTATATAGGGCTGCATGTCTTAATATTACATAATAATACTACCATGTCCGCTTTTATAGCTCTTGCTTGCTAAATATATTAACCTCTATAGTAGATTTACATTTTACACCCACGTTTGTAATTAATAATAGCTTAAAAATAGTATATAAGTATTACATGCCTTAGTAAACTTATTCTTTTAATTTTAAGCTAATAATAAGATAAAGTAGTGTTATTGTGTTAAAAATGCTATTATAATATTAATACCTATTAAATATAAATTAAGTAATAAAATAATAAAACTTTATATAATTTTTAGGTGAAAACTATGTTATAGCTTAGCTATTTACTATATATAATACTACTAATAATATAATAGAAATAATTATGTGTAAATAAGTTTTAAATTAATAAAAAATTAAAATAACTCTATATTACAGAACGTAATAAAGAAACTAAAATAGAAATATAACTATATAATAATGTATAAATAGTTATAAAAACTAAGAACTTTAGTAAAAAGCTAATAAGTTAAAAAAAAAGTATTAAGAACTATATATAGATAATACTTAATAGCAGAATTAAATAAAGTACTTAAGCTAATAGTATAAAAAAATTATAAACTAAAAATATAAAAGTAACTTTACTAAAACTTATAATACTAATTAAAAATAGTTAAAAATAAGTATTAAAAACTAGATTAGTAAAAAATTTACTAAAAAAAAAAATTAAGTAAAGTATGTAACTAAATATATAAAAAATATAAAAAATAAAAAATAATAAACTTTATTACTTATAATTATAGTAAATTAACTTAATAAAACTAAATAAAAGTTAATTAGTTATAACTACTAAGAAATAAAACTATATAAAAAGACGTTTTTTTTATATTATTTTATTTTTTATAGTTACTTAACATTTTACATGCATTATATTTTAAATTAATAAAATATTTTAACTTTATTAATAACTTATTTTTTTTTATTTTACTTAAAGCTTTTTATACTAAAGTAATTAGCTAAAGCTAATAGCTAATTTTTCAAATTTTATCTTTAGTACTTTACTAAATTTTAATATTTTTAAATTAGGTAAAGCTTTTATTATATAATAAAAGTAACTACTTATACTAAAGTATAAAGTAAAATATAATTAAGTTTTTAACTAGTATTAATTATAAAAATAGCTAAACTATTGTCTACTATAAATATACTAACATTTAAGTTATTTTAAGTAGTATAATAATAAGTAAAATAAATTTAATAATTTATATAAGCTATTTAAATACTTAAAACTTAGTTTAATACTAAGCTAAATAAATAAGTTAAAATTTAATTACTAAAGTATTATAATAAACCACGTAAAAAGCTTTATAATTTTATAATAATAATAAATATATATTATAGGTTTAATTAATAAATATTTATAATTAAGTAAAATAAAATTCTTACTACTAGTATAAATATAGAAAATAGAGCTATAAAGTAGTTTAAGTTTTTAACTAAAATTTACTTTAAAACTAGTAATTTAAACTAAGAAAGTAATAAATTAAAAAACTATAGTAATAAAGTATAAAAAGTTTTTATTAGTTATTAAATATTTTTTAAAAAAATAAATATAGTATTTAAAAAAGTTAATAAGAAACTTGTAGTAGTTAAAAAACTTAAAGTTTTTAAATAAATAAAATTAGTAAATAAATATATAGTAAAGTTTAAATAACTCTAATTATACATTAATTAAAAAAATAAGTTATTAATTAAATACTATTACTAAGACCTTAAAAATAAAGTTAAAAACAAAATATTTAAAAAAAATTACCTAAATAAATTATTAAAAATAATAATAGAAGTAGTATAAATTAACAACAAATAATATAAATAAAATTAAGAAATACAAGAAAATAATATTTTTATTTTTAAAAAACTTAAAAAGAATTTAAAGCCTATATATACCTAAAACTTAATAAATATAAACATTAAAAAAGTATAAATAAAAAGTAAAAGGCTAAAGTTTATTAAGCTATAGTAAATAACACTAAAAAGAAAAAATTAATTAAAATAAAAAGTTTATTTAAAATATAGAAAAGTAAAATACTTTATATAAAAAGATATATTAAAAATAAAAGAATATAAGGTTACTATATTACATATTAAACTAAAAAAAACTTATAAAATAAAATATTTATAAGAAAATTAATTAGAACTAATATTAGATATATAGAGCATTTTAACAATTTAAATTAAACTATTAAATAAAGTATTAAATAATACTTTTAATTTTAAAAAATAATTGAAATAAGTATAATATAAGTATTTATAAAGTAATAAAATAATAATATAATATTATAAATAAGAAAATAGAAAATTACTTTTTATATAATATTATTATTACAAAACTATTATTAGAGACGCTAGAAATTAGAAGTAACTTTTCTAAAACTTATAACAAAAAATAGTTTATAATTAAAAGTAATTCTTTTATAATTACTAGTAACATAATATCTACTATAATACAAGCTTAAGTATAATAAAATATATGTTAAATTTATAAGTTAAACTAGCATCTAAAAAAAATTATTTAGTAAAATAGTAAAATATTACTTTAAGTAATATAATAAATAAGTATTAATAAAGGTTATAAAATATAAAATATAAATAATATAATATATTTACTATAAAAAAAATTATAGTTTCTAAAAGTAATGTAAGAAAATAAACTATATATAAAAGAGTTAAAAGTATTTTTAATATAACTATACTAAATATACTATTAGTATTAGAATTTAAAGTAATTAAACTAAAATCTAAATAAGCTAAAAAATAAGTGTTAATAAAAAAACTATTATATAACTAAGTAAAAGGCTAATAGCTTTACTAATATTATTTATACTTAAAAAAATAAAAAGCTATAGTTATATGTAGATTTTAAACAACTAAATTAAGCTATAATAAAAAATTAATACTTATTACTATTAATTTAAGAGCTAATAAACAGACTCTAAAGAGCTTAATAATTTAATTTATTTAATATCTATAAGAAATACTATAAAATTTAAATTAAAAAAAAATAAATAGTTAACAGTATTTAAAATAAGGTATAGACTTTTTAAGTACTATATTGTGCTATTTAAATTAATAAACACACTAGTAACTTTTTAGGTAATTATTAATTATATATTTTATAAATACTTAAATATATTTATAATAGTGTACTTAGATAATATACTAGTATATATAAGTAAAATACTTAAAGAGTATAAAGTACATATAAAGAAGGGTTTTAAAAAAACTTTAAAAATATAACCTTCTTATTTAGTTAAAAAAATGTAAATTTCACGTTATAAAATAGAGTTTCTAGAATTTATTATTTTAAGAAAAGAAATCTTAGCAGATTTAAAGAAGTCAATAGAAATACAAAATTAGTAAATATTAATAATAATAAAAGAAATATAGTTCTTTTTGAGATTTATAAATTTCTATAAAAAGTTTATAAAAAAGTATTTAAAAATCACGACACCATTAATAGAGTTAACTAAAAAAGATAATAAATTTAGTTAAAGATAAAAATAGTAGTAAGTATTTAAAAAACTTAAAAACAAGTTTACTTAAGTACTAATATTAAAAATATTTAATTTAGAATTATTAATTATACTAGAAATAGATGCATTTAACTATGTAATAAAAGTAATTTATAATTAATAACATAATAATAAATATTTTTATTTTGTAGACTATTTATTAAAGAAACTTATAAAAGCTAAGTTAAATTATAATGTTTATAATAAAAAACTACTAGTAGTAATAGTAGCATTTAAAAAATAATAAATTTATTTTAAAAAAGCTAAGTATTAAGTATAAGTTTTTTTTAAATTATAAAAACTTAATAAGCTTTACTACTATAAAGAAACTAAACTAAAAATAAATATGCTAGTTAAAAATACTAGCTATTTATAATTTCAAAACACCCTACTAAAAAGAATTAGAAAATGGAGTAGTAAATATATTTAGTTAATAACTAAACTACATAAAACAGCACAAGCTAATACTAAATATAGTATTAATAATAAAATTAAATAAATTTATAAGCTATAATTAACTAAAGATTATAATAGTTACAAGAATTCTAGAATACTAAATTAATAAAATAAAAGAAATTAAGTAATAAAATTCTTAAAACTTAGAACTAAAACTCTAATATATAAATAAACTTATTTATGTACTAAAAGAGCTGTATAAAGAATTAATTACAGAAAATTACAAAGCTATTATATATAGATATTAAAGAATAGAGAAAATTATAAAGCAAATCTCTAGAAATTTCTACATTAAAAGGTTAAAATAAAAAATAAAAAAAGTAATTAAAAGCTACTTAAAATATAAAAGAAATAACTAGTATAATATAAGCCTTATAAACTTTTATAACTATTAGAAGTACTAAAATAATTATAGTAGTTAGATTTAATAAACTTTATTACAAAATTACTATTATCTAAAAAACTAGAAATAGATAGAAAATATAATACTATACTAGTAATTATAAATAAATTAACTAAGTACGTATATTTTAATCTAATAGTTATAGATTTATTAGCTAAAGAACTAGTATATAATATTTTAAAAATAGTAGTTTTAAAACCCAAATTGTCTAAAAGGTTTATTATTAATTAAAATAAATTATTTATATTATACTTTTAGAAAACCTTATTAGCCAGGTTAGAGTTAAAAAATAAGCTTTTAACAAGCTTTTATTTTTTAATAAATAGGTAAATAAAGTATATAAATTAGACTTTAGAATAATACTTAAAAATATATATTAATTATTTTTAAAAGAATTAGATTAAGTTATTACCTTTAGCATAGTTTACTTATAATAGTGTAAAATTATTTATAACTAATATATTATTATTTTATACTAATTACAAGGATAAGCTAATAGTTTATAAAGAACTATATAATCTAAAAAGTAAATCTTATTAAACTTAAAATAAAGCTAAATAGCTAAGAAACTTATATAATAATTTAAATAGAATAATTATTTTAAAGAACTTATAAACTATAGAAAGCACTAATAAGTTAAGAGTTAAAAAACTAATTTTTAAAAAGAGAAATAAAGGTTTCCTACTATATAAAAATTTAAAAACTAAATAATTAAGTAAGAAACTAAATTACGTTTGAATTAAACTATTTAAAATTAATAAAGTTATTAAACTAGTTAACTATAAACTATAACTACTATAAAATATAAAAATTTACTTAGTTATTTATATATTATTACTTAAATTAGTACTACTAAATGTACTAATAGTAATAGACATAAATATAGAACTATACTAGCTAGAGTATAAAGTTAAAGAAATCTAAAAATTATAATAATTCAAACATTAGTAAAAATACCTAGTTAAATAAAAGAACTATAAACTAGAGAAAAATGCCTAAAAACTTATCAAAAACTTAAAGTAATGTTTAAAATAATTGACTAGTTTTATTTAGAGAATTTAATAATACTAAATTTTAAACAAAAGCTTGTGTAGTTTTCTAATTAAAGGAAATTAATAAAAAAGAATTAGTAAAAGCAACAAAAAAAACGTTATAAATTATAATAATTTAAAATTTTTTTTTTCTTTTCTATATTCTATATTTTCTTAATTAAAGTAAGCTTATAAGTAAATAGCTTGTACTTATAATTATTAACTAAAGTAAACTACTTATATAGTTATTACTAATAGAATTTAGTTTTAAGCTTAAAATCCTAAGTCTACTTAAGTTATTTCTAGAGTTAATACTTTTTAATAAGAAATTTATTAAACTTTTAAACAAAAACTACTGGATTATACTTTTGTAAATACTTAATACATTTAGAGTAATAGTTAGATAAGAAATTTATAAAATAATAAAAATCCTTTTTTTTATAAAAACTACATAAGATTGGCATAAAGTAATTATAATTTTAAATTAGTTTCATTAAATAGTAATTATAAATAGTTAACTACTTAACTTTAGATATTATTAGAAATAAAAGAAAAAAGAGGTTTTAAGAGTGTATATAATACTACTAAAAAGACTAGCTTTTTTTATACTTAAAGTCTAAAGCAAAAAGAATTTTTAAGCTAAAAGTCTAAAACGAAAGCAAGTATTATAAACAGTAATAAGTAAGAGTTTATTACAAATAATAATTATAAATAAAAGATAGTAAATTAATTAAAAAAAGATTACTAACTATTAGCAAAAAAACATGTGTAAGAATATAAGACTAGAATAAAAACAGAATAAATACTTTAAAGAACTTGGCAAAACATAAAGCTTCTATCTAATATTATTAAAATAATTAATAGAACTAATAATAAAGAAAACATAACATCTTACGTGTATAATTATAAGTGTAATATAAATAATTAGGTTTAATAAAAACTAAGTAACTAAAGCAACCCTAAGTATTAGCAAATTATAAGTAAAAAATTTATTATATAAAAGGCGTTTCTTTTAGCTTTTAGATAGTTTCTCTTTTTATACTTATCTTCTTATTTTAAAGCAACTTTTTGAAATTCGTTATATAATAAACTAGTTAGACTATTACTTATTATATCTTTATATTATTAAAATAATTGTGTAAGCAAGTTACTATATAACTTTATATAATTACTAAAGTATTTAACTTAGTATATACTTATACTTACTACATTAAAGAGACCTATATATTATCTTTTATAGTATAGTAATAAAAGCTATATAAAATACTATTATATAAAGATTTTAAGTACATAAAAGCTAAAGCTTGTTTTATAATAAAATTTGTTTTTTAGCTTATATTAAATCTTTATATTATATTAGCTAAAAAAATAACTACTAGTATGTATATTTTTTACTTAATTTTTAAGGCCTTATAAAGTATTTAAGGTTCTTATTATTAGTAATAACTTAAAACTTTTTAATAAACTATAATTTAGTATTTTATGCTTTTAAGTAATAAATAATTATAAAAAGCTTTTTATTATAGATTTTATAGTTATACTTTATAAATGTATTCTTTTTTAAAAAGTATATATATAAGTATAGTATACTATTATTACTATATTATAAAAGAACTCTTCTAATTATATAGTTTAAAAAATTAGCTTCTAAAATAGTTTTATATTTAAAATTAAATTAAACTAGTATTAGTTTTAATATAAAAATTCTTTTTAGCTTATTAAGTATTTATTATTTTTTATTAATTTATTAAAACAGCACGTTGTCTATAAGTCTTATAAGTAAAGTAGTAATTTTTAAAAAAACTTTAATAAACTAATAATAGTAATTAATAAATTAAAAAAAACCTTTAATTTCTTTTATAGTTATTAGAATTCATTACTTAGTAATTATCTTTATTTTAGTAGAATTTATTTAAATTTCTTACTTTATATTAATAATAAACTTTAGATATGTTGTGCTTTTAGTTTTAAATTTATATTTCTTACTATCTAGATATAAACTTATAGTACTAAGTTTCTTTAGTACTAAATTAATATACTAGTAATACTCTTTTAGTAAACTTAAAAAGTAAATAAGTATATTATTAAAAAAAGTTAAATAAAACTTATATTATAGTAACTACCTATAATATTTTATAAGAGTCTTTTAAAAAAGCCTTTTCTATAAACTCTTTTATTATATTATGTATTTACATATTGGCTTTGCACTAGTATATAAGCTTTTACTTAAATACTTTATTTATAACTTATTTTATTTATTTCTTTTTTTACGTAATGTTTTGAATTATTACTTAGTATAATATATAGTAATTAATTAATACTTTTTCTTAAGTTCTTAACTTTTTATACATAGTACTTTTATAATACTTTATTATATTATTACTATTATTAGTAAAATATTTAACTTTTTAAATACTCTTATTTTAACTACAGAACTTATATAGTTATTTAAAAAGTAGATAATTATAATACAGTACGCATTTACTAAAGCACTAAAATAATAATAAGTATAGCTAAAATATTAGTAAATATAATAACAGGAATCTATTAATACTTTTTAAAAAAATTATAGAAAGTTTAAAAATAAACTACATTTATCTCTTCTTACTTTACTATTTAAGTAACTACTACTAAAAAAGCTTTAATAGATACTACTAGTTTATTTAAATATAGCTTAGGTTTTATAATTTTAATTTTATTTATAACTATAATTAGTACCTATTTCTAAGTTCTCTAAATTATAGTTAAGTAAGTAAAGTTAATTTCTATGCTAAGTTCTACTACTTTATTAATAATAATTAAATCTAATTACTTATCTAACTCTTTAATGTTTACTAGAAAGTAAAAAAAATCTATTTATTTTTATTAGAAAACTCTACTATAAACTTAAATGTAATATTAACTAATATTTTACTAAACACTTCTAGCTTTTATATGAATACTTAAGACTAGAGAAAAACCTAATAATATTTATAGACTCTCTTATAAATTAGAATATATATATAGTAAAGTAATTAACTACTTTTCTACTAGCTATATACAGAAACCTAAATAAAAAACTTATTACTTTAAGTAAACTTAATTTGTTCTACTAAGAGTAAAAGAGCTTTATTATTTACTTTATTAAATTCTATAAACTAGCTACTAATACTAAATTAAACGAAATTAGTTTAATTATATAGTTAAGGAAATTATTAAATAATAAGCTTTGCTAAGTAACAGTAAGTATTAAAAATTTTAATATATTAAATAACTATACTAACTTAATATTTTTATATAATAATAATGTTTAGTATTTTTTATACTATACTATTATAAGCTATAACTCATATTATAATAAGACTCTATTACTATAGAAATTAATATTTTTAACGATACTTTTTTTAAGTTAGCTAAATAAGAAACCTAAAAGTGTAATAGCTAATACTTTAAGTATAATAAACATAACTATATTTCTTAACACTATTTTATTTTTTTATTAAAACTTTGATTTATAAGCCTGTTTAAATTCTAATAATTAACCTACTTTTATTTTTTCTCTAGATTTAAATCTTTTTATAAATAAGAATATTTTTAAATTTTTAAAGCTAACTTACTAAAAGCTCTATTTTAAAATTAAGTTATTTTTTAAAATGTTTTTAATACTAGATTTTTATTAACCTATAAACCTCCTACCTAATAACTAATTCTTGGGATATTAAGTAAATATCTTATATACTATTTAATAAAATAGCTTTTTTGATTTTATTACTACTTTAATTAATACTAAAGCTACTAGTATAAGTTATATTAGTAGACTTCTAGTTTATATTTAAAAACTCTATTTTTCATTTTTTTTATTCGTTTTTTATTTTACTAGTTTTAATAGTAAATGCTTTAAAGAAAGTTATATTTTATATACTACTAGCATAACTTTTTATTACCTAAATTATATTAAAGATATTTATTTTTTTTAAAATAACTACTAAAAATTACAAACTAATTCTTAGCTAACTATAAATAAAAAAGTATAAAGTTAACTTTAATTATAATTTATAAAAGTTACTTTTTAATGCTTTCTATTACTAGACTTATTATTTATACTTATTTTAATTTCTAACTTATTTAAAAGAATATACTATTTATCTAAAAAACTTTCTAGTAAACTTTTTACTAAAAGGTTTTTACTTTAATACTACTTATATATAGCGTACTTAAATTTGTTTTCTAAAGTTATTACTAACTACTTAATTTTAATATAACTACTAGTTAACTAAAATAAGCTGCTAGTTATAAAAGTTAAATATTTATTTAAAGATTTTTTTTAGTAAACTATTTTTTAAAAAACTTTTATTTAAAGTTTAAACTTATATTTAAGCACGTACTTAAATTCAAAACTAAATTAAATAAAAACTTTATAAAAAAGCCTTTTTTTTTAAAGCTTTAAAAACTTTTTAGTAAAAACTTTATTAAAAGAGTCTTATAAGAAATCTAAACTAAATATAAATATTTACTTAATTAGGGCAGTCTTCTTTATATAAATAGCTTAGAAACATGAATATAAAATCTTTACTATTTTAATGGCTAATATTAATAAGGCTTTAGCTCTAAAAATTTACATAAATTTAGCTACTAAAGTTCTAGAGAATTACTATAATATTTTTAGAATATTTTTATATAAGGAGGCTAATAGACTACTTGAATATTATTTATATAACTTATAAAATTATTTTTAAAAAAGAAAAGCAACCTAAATTTAAACCTTTCTATAAAATATTTTAAAAGGAATTAAAAGTTCTTAGAAAGTATTTTAATAACTATTTTACTAAAAGATTTATTAGAGTAAGCACGTTTTTTATAGCTGTATTAGTTATTTTTATAAAGAAACTTAATAAAAGTTTCTAATTTTATGTAAACTACTAAGCTCTAAATACTATTACTATTAAAAACTACTATTCTATTTTATTAATTTAAGAAACCTTATTTTGCTTTAATAAAGTAAAGTATTTTATAAAATTAGACATTATCTTAGCCTTTAACTACTTTTATGTGGTAAAAGAAAATAAATAGTTAACTATATTTTAAACTTAATATAGTTTATTTAAATATTTTATTATATTTTTTAAACTAGCCAACACACTAAGCACGTTTTAATATTATGTATATAATATTCTTTAACTATTTTTTAATATATTTTATATAACTTACCTTCATGATATTCTAATTTATAGTAACTTTTTACATGAATATAGATAAAATATAAAATAGATTCTAAAAGTTTTAGAAGAAGCTAGCCTTTAACTTAATATTAAAAAATATAAGTTTTATTAAAAACAAGTTACTTATTTTAGGTATATAATTTTAATAAAAGAAATTAGTATAAATTTAAATAAGATAAAAAATATTTTTAACTAGAAATTCTTTAAAAACATAAAGAATATAAGAGTATTTTTAAAGTTTGCTAATTTCTACTAATAATTTATTAATAACTTTTTTATATTACCTTCCTGCTTACAGCCTTAACTAAAAAGGATATTTAATTTAAATTTAATAATATTTATTAGATAGCATTTAAATTCTTAAAGTATATATTTATAACTACTTTAATTTTCTAATACTTTAATTTAGAGTTACTAATTATTGTAGAAGCTAATTTTTTAAACTATATAACTACTAAAGTACTTTCTTAAAAAAATAAACTAAGTAAACTAAAATTTATTATTTTTTTCTTAAAAAAGTTAAGCCTTACTAAAAGTAACTATAAAATTTATAATAAGAAGCTATTAGCTATTATATACTGATTTAAATAATAAAGACTTAAGCTAAAAAGTATTACTTTTCTAATTTAGGTATTATATAACTATAAAAATTTATAGTACTTTATTACTATAAAACAGCTAAGCTACTAACAAGCTTATTAAATTAAATATTTATTTTAATTTAACTTTATAATTATATATTAGTCTAGTAAGTAAAGTAAAAAAGTAAATACTTTTACTTACTATATATAAAATACTTTAGCTTAAAAAGAAGCCTGTAAAGCTTAATAATAAATATTCTTTTACCTTAAACTATTTAATAAAATACTAGAATTAAACTTAACTAAAATAAATAAATTTATTTAACAAATTATTAATAATAAGTACTCTAATAATAAGTTTATTTAGAAAATTCTATTACTAAAATAGAATAGAATTCAACACTTTAAGAAACTTTCTTTAAGTAAGTATAAAAACTAAAAAGCTTAATTATACTACTATAGCTAATTAATAATACTAAATAATAATAAACTTAAAATTAAAATCTTTTAAATTATATACAATTTTCTTATTAGCAGCTACTTTAATTATAAAAAAATTCTTAAAATTTTATAATATAAATACTACTAGCTTTAAATGTTTAAAATAATATACTAATATATTTTCTACTACTATACTTATTAAAGATTTAAGGTCTTTTATAAAAAGTATTATAGCTTCTTAAAGCCCCTATTTATTTTTAAAAAAAAGGAAAAAAATATTTTTGTAAACTTTATTACTAATTTTCTAAAATCTAAAGACTATATTAATATTATAGTTATAATAATCTACTTTATAAAATACTAACCCTTAATTTCTTATATTAATATAATTATTGTAAATATAGTTTTTTTTTATTAGTACATATAAATAGACTAAAGCCTTTTAAAAAACAATTATATTAAACTAAAAAACACAATTAATTTTTATTTTCTATAATAAACTTTGTAAATAATTATAAATTAAATTCTAATTATTTTCTGTATACTATCTAGAAACTAATAGCTAAATAGAAAAAGCTAATAGTATAATAAAATAAGTTCTACGTACATACCTAAACTACTAATAAAATAATTAAGTAAACTAGCTTATTTTAGTATAGTTTAAAGCTAATAATACTATATTTAAATTTATAAAAGTTTTACTATTTTTGGCTAACATAGGCTAATACTTTAAAATAGGTTTTAAACTTTTTATAAAAACTTAAAAATAGCTTTACTAAGTGTTATAAGCCTTAGAAGCTAATTATATAGTAAAGAAAATAGCTAATATTTAATAGCTAGTTTAAAAAAAATAAATAAACTAAACTTAAGCTCTTTAAAAAAATATATAAATTAAAAATAATTATTTATACCTAACTACTAAATAGGAGATATAGTCTAGCTTAATACATAAAATATTAAAATTAAATAACTATTTAAAAAGCTAAATTTAAAGGTCTTAGAAAAATACTATATTTTCTATGTAGTTTTTTTATATGTATACTAACTTAAACTTTCTAAATTTCTAAGTATATACCTAGTTTTTTATGTATCTTTACTTTAGTTAGCTGTACTTAAATTTAAATATCTTTTAAGTTAACAAAACCTACTACTAGAATTTATTAAAATTAGTAGTAATACTAAATACTATATAAAGTAAATTAAAAAGCTACACTTTAATTACAAAGAGAAGTACTATAAATATTTTATTAAATAGACTAAGTATAATAACCTAATATAATAATCTATAAATAATTTTTAAAATATAACTATTATAAAAGAATTCTATTTTTAGAATTTAAATTAATTTACTATTTAAGACTTAATATAAACACTTATTATAGGAGCTTAAATTTAAAAAAAAAAGTACTATTATAGTAACTACTTATAATACTTTATAAAGGCCTTTTAAAAAAGTCTTTTTTATAAGTTTTTTTATTATACTATATATTTACATATTGGCTTTATATTAGTATATGAGTTTTTACCTAAATACTTTATTTATAGCTTATTTTATTTCTTTCTTTTTTTACGCAACATTTTAAATTATTACCTGGTACTATATAGAGTAATTAATTAATACTTTTTTTTAAGTTCTTAACTTCCTGTATGTAGCACTTTTGTAATAACTTATTAAAATACTTTTATAAAGTTTAGTTTATATATTATTAGAATATACTAAAAGCTTTTATTAATTTAAAAAGTATAACTAGCTATTTAAAGAGTTTAAATTTTATATAAAAAACTATTAGCTATTTATTTATTTTTATAATATGAATTTTATAAAAAGCTATTAAAATATTAAGTTTAGTATACTTTACTAATCTAGCTAAGTATTTTATAAATTAAAGAAAGAAAATATTTATTGTTTTTAAAAATTTTATTAAGTATGTACTAGTTAATATAAAAGTAAAAACCTCTATTAAGCTTATATATAAATAGTACTAAAACTATAGCTAAAGAGTTACTTATATGAATAAAGCCTTTTTTAATAGTAGTATTAACTCTTTTTATAGTACTAGTAGTTTCTTTTTTAATATATTATATAATAGTTTTTAGAAAACTTTAGAGTTCTTTCTATTAATCTTTTTAAGTTTAATATAATAGTTTATTTTAGGACTTTGTAGTAGTAAAAGTTTATTTACTTTTTTTCTAAAAATAGCTTTATTTGCTTTTAATAGGCTTTAGAGAATAATATCTTAAGATCTAGCTTTAGTTTAGATACTAAAGCTTTCTAAATATTTACTAATAATACTATAAAGATATATATCTTAATTTTTCTTTTTAACTTATCTATTTATATAAAAAAAGTAGCTGTATTAACCTCTATTAGCTTCTGTTAGCACAGCTTCTTTTTTTTTCTTACTATAAACTCTTATTCTTAAAGTATAAATATAAAAAGATTTCTTTACTAGTATAATTATAATATTGTTTTAGTTTGTCTAGGGCCTGCCTAAGATAAGATTAAACTTAAGTATATTATTAATAATATATACATAGGCTTGTTTAGTATGCCCTTTAACATTAAGGTTAATTTATGTAACCTAGATAACCTTTCTGGGTTTCCCGTGTACTCTAATAATCCCTTGCGGGGCGTTATTAATACGCGCTAAACAGGCTTTAGCAGTAAAGGCAGAGCTCACAAAACCGTAGCATAGACACCCGGTATCAATTATTATATATACGATATTCGTCTGGTTGATTAATGAGTGTACAGTAATGGGGTCTGCGTCCATGTGTGCATTCCGGAACTTCTGCCATTCTCTTTACAATGCCGCCTTGCCTATTTCGGCTGGGGGCCCCTGCTCGCGACGATGAGCAAGGGCTATTCTTTCCCTAACGCTTCTTCTTCTTCTCCTTCTTCTTCTTCATTTCCATCTTCTTCGTCTCTTTCATTAGCGTCCATTTGCCTGGCCCTTGCTAATGCTGCAGTGGCTGGGCGCGACTGATTTGCTCTTGCATGTTTACACTCATTTTTCATGTGGCCGCGAGAACCGTATTGATAACAGAGGGCTTGCTTGCGGTGCCATTCAAATTCCTTTCGACTCACCTAGGGTGTCCTGGATTGGTTGTCCTGTGGCTTTGCTACCCCTGGACGCGTTGGTGTCACTTCCCAGTCCATCAGTTCGGGCGTCGGCACGGATGGCGTTGTATGGATAGCCGTGGCGGTCCTACGGTTGCTTAATGTAATCTGCATGAGGTTGTAGCTGACACGAATTACTTCCTGGGTGTATTCTTCAAAGCTCAGCGTTGCTAGAAGGGCTGCAATGTGCTTCCGGAGCTCTCCGTCTAATCCCTGGGTAAACATGCACTTCTTTACGTCTTCGTCCAGCCGATCGCTTCCTACCAGCAGTAGCTCCTTGTTGAATTCCATGTGGTACTCCCTTGCCGACTTCTTTTTTTGTTTCATGCTTTGCAGCTTGTCTAGGGACTTCTGCCTTTGGTACTGGTCTTCAAACTGGGAGTCTATAAACGCCCATATTGCTTCAAGGGTGGCATTGTTTCTTCGGTTGGAGAGCCATGGAGGGACGGTTTGTGTTGCCCGTCCCTTCAAATGCTGAAAGAGATAGTCCATCTGTCCTTCCTCGCTGCCCATACGGTATCCGTCAAATCGTAACTTAGCCTTGGCTTGATGTTTGAACGTGGGGTAAAGAGACCGTGTGCCGTCGAACATAGGGGGTTCAGGGAAATTGAATGGCTTGACTACCGGCTCGATTACCGGTTGTGGCGTCGGCACGAAGGGAGTTGCTGGTGTCGTCGTTGGGACCCGTGGGGGTGGCCTTAATGGGGAATCGCGGCTTTCTAGTGTAGTCAGCCTTTCGGACATCACTCGTAACACGTTCATAATCTCCCCGAGTGAGGTGCTGTCGCTGGCTCCGTTTGCTGGGGGTGGAGCTTTCCCTTTGTCGCGCCAAGCAGGGTGGTCGTTGAGTTCATCCTCTACCTGGCTCATCACTGCTTCAACGGCTGGGACTTCCAACCCTTGTGAAGCAAGCGACCGGCGTAGCTCGCGGCCGATCTGTTCGTTGTCGTATCCTGCATCAAGCAGGTTCGTCGCTCGGGCCATTAGTGTAGGTACCGAGTGGTCGTTGGCGTCCATCGATGCTCGCTGTACTGCTGGATGACGCTCATGGAGGTCTTATTTGGCAGCATGAAGTTCTCATAAATATTGTCTTCAAAGGAATGATTGCACTGATTCCTACATTACTGAAGGTAATGACTGATTAAATACATAATAATCAAATAGGCAGTAACGACATTACGAATCCCTAGTGATTTATAATGCCGTGGTGGCAAAGTGGTGGCAAAGTGGCAAAGTGGCAAGGTTGCTTATTCTAGTTTTACCAACACTCCCTCTCAAGCTTGCGTACGATGCTTTTGGAGATGTCTCAATCATGCCTCTTCTTTGCTTTGTCAGGGTCGAGCCTGCAGTGATTGATAAATCGAAGGTGTAATTCTGGACTGACAGCTTTGGTTAAGCCGTCTGCTACCATCTGATTGGTTGGTAGGTAGGGCGTGACGATTCGTCCGCTCTGTACCTGCTCTCGTACGTAGTGGTATTGTACGTCGATGTGCTTGCTACGCTTATGGAATTCAGGGTTCTTGCCCAAAGCAATAGCGCTTTTGTTGTCTGCGTGAATCTCGACAGATTCTTGATGAAGTCCCAATTCAGTAAGCAATTGCCTGAGCCAGATGGCTTCTTTTATGGCTTGACACATGGCCATGTATTCTGCTTCTGTGGTCGACAAAGCGACTGTCAGCTGACGCTTTGAAGTCCAGCTGATGGGTCCTCCGTTTAGGGTAAAAATGTAGGCTCCTGTTGAGCGTCTGGTTGCAGAATCTTCAGCAAAGCTGGCACCTGTATACCCAGCAATTTTGTCGTTGCTTTCTCCACTAAACGTGATACAGTAATCGATCGTACTGCGTAGGTAGAAGAAGATTCTTTTAAGTGCTTACCAATACTCAGGTCCAGGGTTATTTGTGTGCTGTGCAAGAGATGAGACTGTAAATGCTATATCTAGCCGAGTTGTAATCATGGCGTACATAATCAATCCTAGCTAGGCGGCAAATTCTTGTCTTGAAGCCTCAGTGGCGATGCTGTCAAATGGTTTAAGGCGTTGACCTGTAGCCATTAGCGTTTTTACCTTACATCCATGCTTGCTATACCTGTATTTGTTAAGGATCTTTTCAATATACGCTCGCTGGCTAAGCGTGATTGTTTTTGTGCTATGGTTGCGTTTAATTTCCATTCCAAGGTAGTGCTTAATGCCTCCTAGATTGGTCGTCTTAAATTCCTTGCCTAGTTAATTAATGACCTGCTTTATGGCTGGCTTGTCGCTGCCAATCAGCTTGACGTCATCTACGTAGACTGTAATCATGAGTCCCGTATAGATGGTGCCTTTAACAAAGACATTATTGTCTGCCGTAAGTGGCTTGAATCCGATTTTGATGAGGTAGCTTATGAGCCGTTTTGCCTACTCGCGTGCCGATTGTTTTAGTCCGTACAGGCCTTTCTTAACTCTATAGACAAAGATGTTCCTTGCCTTTTTGAACGTAACCAGGTGCTTGCTTGACATAGATTTCTTTATTAAGGTCTGAATTAAGGTATGCAGTTACGAAGTCGAGCTGTACGATGTCATGATTGAATAGTGCTGCTAGGGCAAATATCATTCGTACTGAAGATACTCGTACGACTCTAGCATATGTCTAGTTATAGTCAATACCAGATTGCTGCATAAATCCTTTTCCTATGAATCTAGCCTTGTACTTGGTAATTTGATTATCGGCTCCTCTTTTGACTTTGAATACCTACTTTCCATCTAGCGCTGTACGCCCTGTGGGTAATTTAATAAGTTTAAATGTCCCATTCTCTTGATGCTGTTTCATCTCAATGTCTGTTGCTTCTTTCCATTTTGTGCCGTCTAGTCGTTCCATTGCCTCTGCGAACGATTTCGGCTCTGGGTCATTCAGACCTAGCTTCTTAATGCCTGCATTGGCTACGATCGAAGCTTGCTCTAGGGCGTCGTCAAGGTGGGAGTAGAAGCTTTAATAAGCGTCGTTAATTTCGTCAAGTATTACTATGTACAGCGTGTAGAAATGCTCGTCAGGGGTTCCGGTAAGTGCAATCGCCTTCCGTACGCTTGCTGAGGCTTCTGCTGTCACTGCTTTTATCGAGATTACATACCCATACTCGTCATGGAATTTACGAGGTGGCTGCCCTCTATTATTACGTGTTGACTGCCGTGGTGGTTCCGTTGAAGAGGATGGCTTCTAGATTAGTGATTCTGTCTCAGGACTTGTTACAGCATCAAGCTGTGCTTCTCTTTCATCGTTTTCAATCGTTCGCGGCCTGACATGAATCACACTTTGCGTGCGCTCTCTGCTGTGTCGAGTGTCTCCTTCTGATAGTGCAGGGCTCAGTTCATGTGGCCTGTCCAGCCCCCTCTCATGAGATGGGCTCTGCTCGATGATTTCGACTGTAGGTTCGTACACCTCTTATCGCGTAGTCCTTTGACTGTTGATTGCTGGTTCAGGGTGCAGGTTGGATGGATGATCTAATGATTGGCTGTGAGTTCCCATTGAAGATTGCCATGCTTTCTCTCTAAAGTCAAGTTCTTCTTCATCTTCTGTAGATTGATGTCTATCGTACGGTTCGCAGTCGTCGTCAGATTCGAAATTTCATTCCTCTGTAATCTGCCGTGTCCCTTCTTTCCAGACTTTAATGATAGATCTATTTGATCTATCTGTAAACCCGACAAATCTCCCTCTAATTCCGCGTGGTGTAATCTTTTCAGATTGAGCTCTTTAGCTATTCTGGTAGTACACAACAGTTCCGAATATTAGAATTTTGGAAAGATCTGGTTTACATCCATTAATGACTTCGTACGGCGTTTTACTATTAAGTCTTTTTACTAGGCTTCTGTTTTTCAGCTCTACAGCATATTTGATTGCTAGTGGCCAGAGAAACCTTGGAAGATTTTAATCTGCTAGCATTAACGTTGCTTTTTCATAGAGATGAAATTGGGTTATTTCAGTAAGTCCATTTTCTTGTGGAGTGTCTCGTACAGTTAGTTAGTAAGTAATCCCTTCTTCCTTCATCCATTCTTCAAAGTCTTGACTCATAAATACAGAATCTTAGTCTGAGAAAATGTACGCAATACGGTCTTTCCCTTCTGCTTTTTAACAAGCTTATAGCTCTTTCACGTGATTTAGAGCTTCATTCTTAGAGTAAATAAGCCCTACTTCCGTGCTGGTAATAAAATCGTCAGTTATAGAAATGTATCCACACTTTTGATTATGTCCTTCTGGTTTGATCAGTGGTATGAGGTCTAGGTAGAGAATCTCTCCTTCTCGCTTTGCGCGCTGTCGTTCGCTAAATAGTCGTTTCCGAAGCTTAGATTTCAAACAGCATGTGCAGGCGCCATGGTAGTGGCTGTCTAGCTTCAATCCAGTAGTATTCTTCATAAGCTTCTTGAGATTACTATATCCTATGTGTCCCATCATTCGATAGAGCTGCTCTGCTAACACCTTCTTAGTTAGCGATAGCTTTATGGCTAATGCCATATACAGGTCTATTACCGTCTTTACCGTGCGGACAAGCACAATTCCGTCTTCTTCATACGCTACAGGTACTTCGTTGCCTTTTCGATCTTTGATTCCCCTGTCTCTCTAATCAAGAGTATATCCCCCACGTTTCATTCTCATGGCTGACAAGATGTTAATAGGGCTGTCTGGGTGATACCAGACATCTTTAACATTATAAAAGAAAGTTTTGCTGTTCCGAAGCTGACATGGAAGCCGTATTGTTCCCTTACTTAAAACTTATACGGTTTCTCTAGTTCCGCTTAGGGCTCTGTTGGCAGCATGTATCTTAGTAAACCAGGCGTAATTATTACAGATATTGATTTTTAATAAAGTGTCGTACGTTGTCTTGCATTTATCGTTATAGGTAAAGAAGCTTAGAAAGATATTAGTTAAAGTATTAGTTAGGGTAAGCTATATTACTTTATTATCTTTATTCTTTTTAAGATTCTTTTACTTCTTACGCTAGCTGTCTATAGCCTTTTCCAGGTGCTTAAACTAGTAGTCTTTTTCTTTCTTATTTTCTCTTTTACACTATAGGTAAGTCTTTAGCTTGTGTTCTTTACCTATACTAGGCAATTTATTTTAACTTTAACTTTACTTCTTACTTCTTATGTTTGTTGCAAGAGATGTAGCTTTAGATTAAGATTTATTTACAAGCTCTTCATTATAGAGTTAACTTATAAGAGTATTATATGAAAGCAATTTAATACCTATATCACGTTTTTATTCTTAGAAAGAGGTAAAGTACGTTCTAAGAATGTGAATCATTACATGCTTAAGCATAAAGTCAATTATAATCTTTTATCATATAATATCTTAAATAAGAATTCTAAATTTATTAGTGTAATCTTTTATGTCTTTGTATAAAACATACGTTATAGTCTAAATCCACTTAGTAACTAAATACTTCTATAATTTAGTATTAATCTTATAGTACTTAATAAGGGTGTTAATGATCTATTAAGTTATTAAGATTTTATTAACCTTTCATGCTAGCATATTCTTATAATAGATAATAATATTATTAATTGCTTTATTATTATTAGGATATAGTACCTAGTTATTTTAGTTCTTTATAAATTCTAGAGCAAAGTTAAAGTCTTAGTAGTTATTTATATTACTAAATTTTAGTTTCTTTTCCAGATTAGTTTCTGTCTATTTAGGGGAGAGTATCTTTATTTCAATTATTTCTTTAACTAATTCTTATAATATATTATTAAGAGTAATAGATATTCTATTATTACTTTAATATAGGATTACTAGAGAAGTTATTTACTAAGTATTTTATTTATACAGAATAAATTTAACTACGTTCTATATACTTTTTACTATTATATACTTTTTAAGCTTAAATAGTTATATAATAAGATTTATAGCTTCTTTAAGCTTTAGTACTTTAGTCTCTTTTATTATTTTTAACAGCTATAAGGATTTAATTAATAGATAATTTAGATTAGTTTATAAAAATAAGTAATATATAAAATTTACTAACTAAGCTTATAACCTCATAAAGGTCTTATTTAGTAGTATAAAGTTCTTATAAATATTATTTTTAAAAGAATAATTGCATTAATTCCTACATTACTAAAAGTAATAACTAATTAAATATATAATAATTAAATAGGCAGTAATGACATTATGAATTTCTAGTAATTTATAATACTATAGTAGTAAAGTAGTGGTAATATAGTAAAATAATAAAGTTACTTATTCTAATTTTACTAATAAACGCTTTTATAATGCTAAAGAGCTTTTTTATTTTTCTATAAAGTTAATTATACTACCAGAAGCCCTTTAGCCTGTGTAAGAAATAAAATTAATTAAATCCAAATATAAAAATTCAAGCTAATAATAGTAATTAGGTAAAAATAGAGTAGATTTAATAAAAAGTTAACTATATATATTATAGAGACTTTAATAGTTAATCCCTATTAAGTCACTAAGGTCACGTGGTTATGTATAAAGTTAAGACTAAAATAATTATTTTAGTTAACCATCCTAGGCCCTAGCTTATTACACTATTTATTTAAATTATTAAACTTAAAGTACTATAAGATAATTAATTAAGGGATTAATCTAAAAGTATTAGATTTACTTACCCATAAAAATAATAAAAGTAGGTAATAAGTATCCATTTATTTTAATAGCTTTAATTATAGAGACTTATTTATAATTTCTAGGCTATATTAACTAAATATATTCTTACTTAATAGTTATTATCTACTCTTCTTATAAAGCTTTTTCCATCTATATTGTACGTATCCTCAGATAAGATCCTATATTTAATAATAGTCTTATTATATAGTTAAAACTATTTCTTAAGAGTCTCATAGTTAGTAGCGACGCTTTGCGATTAGTTAATAGTATATATAAACTTTAATTTAATATCTAAATACTATATAAGAAAATTCTTATACTAATTATAACCTAGCTCTTATATATTATCTTTTCTTTAAAGTAGATTCTTTACTATCTTTTTAAACTATAAGATTATAATTAGCTAGCTCTAATTTACTATTTAGTATATACATTATTTTAAAGTAGCTTCTTCTTATGTAGAGAGGCGTTATTAAGATTATTAAGCCTTTTTAATAAAGCTATAATAATATAAAACGCCTAAGTAAATATTATTATATATAATATTCTTTAAGATATAAGTATAGCACTACTATTATATAAGTGTAGTGCTGTTATTATATAAGTGTAATATTATTATCACACTTATATTACACCCGCGCCTTAATAATGTTTAAGATTATAAAATAAAAAGCTTACTATTTATATTTTAGCTTAATAGAATTTAGCTTTAATTTATTCTATAAGTGTTTACTTACTGCTATATTAATTTTCTATTATAATTCTAAATTTTCTTCTCTATTTTTAGGGATAACGGCTTAGTATATACTGTTTATGTAAATTTTAATTATATCTTCTTACTATCTTCGCAGTGCAGGCGTGGTAATAAATTCTAGCTAATTTATTTTAATAAATAGAACTATAATAGTACCTAAAATAGTATAACTTAAATAATTAACTTTTACTCTCTCTATTCGTGAAAGGATCGCTAACTTGAAAAGACAATATAATAAACTTATCTTATAAAAAGAAGAATAGTGTTTATACTATAAAATAAAAGAGTAAACCTAATATCTTATAGGTAATAATATATAGACACTATTTTCTTATACTAAATTAATCTTATTAATTATCTCTCTAATAGAGTAAAGATAATATACTCTTTTAGAGAAAGAAAATAACATTAAAAAACCGCCGCGTAAATGTTATATTAATAATAGTTATATATTAATTCCCCAGCACGGCCCTAAGATTAAAAAAATTCCAATATTTAAAAGAAAAGAAATATAGGAATATTAAGATTTCTAAATCTATTTAGAGATTACCTTCCGGCTAGACCTACAGGCATTCTAGTTAGAAGACTAAAGAATTATATTTATTTTATAATATTTAAAGATAATACACCAACAGCTATAGCTACAGTATAAGTAGGAAAATAAAGAAATAATATATATATAAAGCTATATAATAAAGTTCCTTCTAAATTAGATTAAAAGCTTTATTAATTAAGAGTTATAAGTAACTCTACTATACTCTAAAGCTATCTAAAAGAAAAATAAATTAATAAATAAATTTATAGCACGTTTAGCTACTCTAGAGAATTAAATTAACCTATTTTATAAATAGAAGTATCTAGTAATACACTTATATAATAAGCTTTAGCTAGAAATTCGTGTAGCTTTTTTAAACTATTCTAAGTTTTTAAAGACTTAATAGAAGCTTGTTAAACGTGCTGTTATATTAGAGAATAATTTATAAAAAACCACTATTAAGCTTCCACCTCACGCATGAAATATACCTTAAAATTAGATAACTTAGATAATAACTGTCTTATATTTTATAACTATTATTATATTACTTTACTTAGTTAATATTACTTACTATTTTAAAGAATATTATTACTGCTATAAGCAAGGACACTAGAAAGTAAACTATAAAAAAATAATAATATAATAAAACTAAGAAGAATACTCTTATTATAAGAGTTAATATTATTTAAATACTGGAAAACTAGCAGCACCTAGACTTACCTCCAGTCCTAGATATAAGAAACTAATTATTAAGAAAAAACTAATTTAGGTAAAAGGAAAAGTGTAGACTAATTAATTTATTTAAATAATAACTACTATACTCTTTAATAGCAGCACGTAAGTGAATATTATTAATAAGAAGTTTATTCTAAAGTAAGGCTTTAGGAAGATTTCTAAATCTAAACTATTAATATTATATATACTAAATACCACATAAGAGTACAGCCAACATGCATACGAAATTCTAATTTAAATAAAGAATAATTAGGGGCAAACTTGGGAAGTTACTACTACCTTTTATAAAATAATTAATATAGCTTTATAAGTTCTCCTTAAGCTTCTAGGGCTTTAAAAAGTATATATTATTATTAATTTTAAAATAAAGGCATAGTGCTGGAAAATTAGTATATAAATAATTTAACTTAAAAAGCCTAAATAGTTTATTAACTTTTTTAAGTATGAGAAATATGTATATGCTGTGCTTATAAAAGCTATAGCTATTATAAAAAGTAAAGAGTTTATAACTCTTACTCTCTCTCTAGAGCTTTAAAGGTTTAAAGACTTAATTTTTACTAATACTACAAGAATGCTGCTTAAATACTATAGAGATAATTATATAATTAAATTAGAAAAAAGCACTACTATGTTTTTTAGACTATTATATAATCTCTTCTTTAAGAAGCTTAAGATCCTTTATGATTATATAATAGAAATAAAGTAAAAAGATTAGATATAGAATAGCACTAGCCTAGTAGGTGCGCTAATTCTTTTTATTTCTAAGAAAAATAATAGTCTATAACTTTATATTAATTATAAAGGCCTTAATAAGGTTACTGTTATAGATAGTAATAGAATCTCTAGCAGCTCTAGCAGTCTCTAGCAGTATCTAATATACTACCAACAAGTATATAATATACACATAAAGGATCTACTATAAGTATGAGGCATTAGATAGTTTATGATTACTTTTAATTCTTTATAATTACTCTAAAATTAAGATCTTATCTCTAAGTTGAGATTTGAACTTAAGTGAAATAGTTTAATATTATCTTATTAAATCTATTATACACTTCTCTTTCTATCTTGTAATAAAGTAATAACTCTTACCTGTTAAACCTAGGGATATCTGTTCCAGATATGGAAAGAGCTAAGATTTTATTAGAACATTAATTAGAGCAAAATCACTAACACGAAACGTACTATTAAGTAAAGGCAACTTATAACATTGTAACTACCCTTTCAAAGAGTAGGAGAGGACGTTAGATTAATTCTAATAACAAATTTCTAATTATAGTCTATAATAACCTACTATAAAGACGAATAAGAACTTTACTTATTAAAAGAAAGTAGTAGTAAGGAAGAAGTTATAGCAGGATCTTTATCTACTATAGGAAATACATTAAGAGAAAGTAAGAGTACGTAATAAATTATTTAAGAATAAGAAACAGCTATTATAAAGTTACGTAATATTTTAGTTAACTTATAGTAACAGATAGCAGCAGGTAAGACTAGTAGGAAAGAAATAGTAAAAATACAACCTTCTATAAAGTTTAATAGTAATAGAGATAAACTTAAAATCTTTATAGCCATAATAGACTTTTACTATTAGTTTAATTAATCTTTATTTATAACTAACTAAGATCGGATCCTGGTAGCTAGTATAAATATAATAGGAAAAGCTATAAAATAGTTTAAACTACTTATAAAGAATTATTTAGCTAATGGAGACTCTAACCTAGGATTAGTAAAACTTATAAACTATAATAGTAATATTAAGAGAACCTTTAAAAACTATAAGAGCTTTAAGAAGGAAATAATTATAGTCTTTAGAGAAATTAATAAAAAAATAGAAGTAATTTAAAAGCTCTAATGGCTTAAATAACGCACATTAGTAGCTAACTATATAACGGAATTTAAATAAATCTAATTTTAACTAGACTAAGTAAATTAATCTCTAGTCATAATATACTACGCAGGACTAAAAGATAGGATTAAGAATAAAATTTCTTAAAGAAAATAACTTAGTATACTTTTAAAAATTATTAAATAAGTAGTGACCATTAACAACTACTAGTACTAAAGAGAATAAGAAAAGAAAAATAATGCTAGGCCGGTAATCTATATACTAAAAAGAAATAGAAAGAATATCTAAACCTATATTATAATAAAAATTAACTAAGTGTTAATTAAGAACGTATAAATTAATAAAAGAAAATAAAATAAATAAATTAAGAAATAAATAGATTAATATGCACGTAGAGTATATCTTAGTTATAGAAAAAAAAACACTTTATTAAAGACTATAGATAATAAAGAGTAGATGTTAAATAGACTTATGTTTAAACTAAAGCACTAGTTAAGATTACTATAGTCTAAGTAAAACTAGCTAAAGACTAAATCACTAAAGAAGCTATTATATAACGAATTTAAAAGAAATAATACTAGATCTATAAAAGCTATACATATCTTAAATAAGAATATAAAATACTATATTAGCAGGTTAAAGATCATTTAGCGGAATAAACTAATAATATAATTACTACTATATAAAAAGCTGCTATTAGATAATATTAAGCCAGCTTTATAAAAAAAGCTAACTAATTTTATAAGATAATCTAACAGAAAAGAGGACCCTTTAAAGCAGAAAATTAGAAATTCAGATAATAATAAGATTAAGAGATAATAGAGGGCAAAAAGCTAATATCTATTATAATTAGATAATAAGTAAGCTAGGGACACTGCTAGATCTATAGATTAAAATATTATATAAAAAAACATTATATTACCAAGCACTAGAAAGTTATTTTAGAAGATAGGATATATAAATACTAATAAGTATTATAGATAGCTGGTAATAAATAGTATAAAGAACTTAGTAAATAGAAACTAGCTATATAAATAAATAAGATTCACAGATAAGAACTAATACTATTTATAAATTATATAACTTATTACTACTCTGTTGGACATCTAGAGCTAGGCTAGAACTAAAATAAAAAACTAAAGAAAAAACTTATTCTACTTATCTTATAAGTATAAGACAAAAAAGCTGCTGAAAGAACTATATAAAAGAAATACTAGATATATAAAGAAAAGTTATATATTAGATAAGAATATAAATAGGCAGCTCATACTATACAAGTTAAAAAACTAATAATAAAATAAGTATTAAAATAAATAATATAAAAATAAGAACTTAATATATAGTAAGAACTGATCTATACGGATTCCAAAGAAAAGCTTTAGGATCTAAAGACTAAGAAATATAAACAATTAGACTAAAATAAGTGTTAACTAGAATACTAATATTACTAGACTAAACACTACTAAAATAGATAGTTAGCTATAAAATTACATACCAAACTAATAATAAAGGAATGTTTCTTAGAATGGAAGTACTAAAATTATAAAGAAGAAGCTAAAAAAGAATATAAAATACTATTATAAGACTAATATTAATTCTAATAATACTTCATCTACAGACCTAAGAAAGAAACACTAAGAAAATAACTACTATTTAGGAGTTAACTATTAATAAAAAACTAGAAAACTAGTAAGCAACAACTATACCACTAGAGGATTAATTTAAAGTTAAAATATAAAAGCTATTACTTAACTATATATAACTTAGATAAAGACACGAAAATAAGCTATATATAGATATATATATTAATAGCTTTTTGACACAAGCACTTATAGATAGCAGGGCTAGTAAAATACTTATATTAAATAAGTAAATATAGAAATACTATATCTTAACTAAAGTTTTAGAAAAACCTGTAAGAGTAGTACGCATAAATAATAATCCAGTAATATTTAGAAAAGGTCTAATTAATTTTAAAATAAAGAATATAACTATTAGAGTAGCAAGTTACACAGATAACTACCACATTAAGATTATAGATCTAAGTAGTAAGGATTTTATATTAGGATAGAACTAGCTAGTATAATAGAATCTACTAATTAACTAGAGAATAAAGTCTATAAGAATTAGGAAAAACTACTATAGATAAACGTAAGCTATAATATAGATAAAGAAGATAACTCTTTATAATACTACGTTTATTATGCTAAACGAATACCAGGAGGAATTTAAAAAATAGTTCTTTAAAGAAGCTAAAAACTAACTACTAGAATACTAGGACTAAGATCATAAGATCACGCTTAAGAAGAGAACGGATTTAAAACTAGGACTATTATATCAACTATCCATTAATTAACAAAAGGAGTTATGATGATATCTAAACGAAAACTTGAAAAAAGGATATATATAGGAAAGTAAGAGCACTATAGTATTACTAACACTCTTTGTATTAAAGAAGAATAGTAAATTAAGATTATATATTAACTATAAACATCTTAATAAGACTATAGTAAAAAACCGTTACCCTATACCTTTAATATTAGAACTTATAGATAAACTCAGAGGAGCTAAATGGTTTAGTCTTTTTAATATTAAGAATAGATATTATAGAATATAAATAGCTAAAGGACACGAATGGATGACCATACTAAAGATAAGATATAGATTATTTAAATACTTAGTCATGCTATTTAGACTCACGAACGCACTAGCAATATTCTAGATAATTATTAACTATATACTAAGAGAATATCTAGACGTATTTATAATAGCATATCTTAATAACATACTTATATACATAAACGGAATGATAGAGGAACACGTTAAGTATACTAAGAAAGTATTAAAAAAGCTCAAAGAACACAGCCTATACATTCAAACGGAAAAATGTATGTTCTATAGAAAAGAAGTTAAATTCTTAGGATATTTAATATCCCGAGATGGAATTACAGTTAACTTAGATAAGGCTAAAGACGTTTTATTATAGCCTATACTAATAAATATAAAAGAAGTTTATTCTTTTCTCGGATTTACGGGCTTCTGCTAATAATTTATTAAGAATTATTTAAAAATCACAGCACTCTTAACGGAATTACTTAAAAAGAATTAATAATTTAAGTAGGAAGCTAAGGAAAATGAAGCTTTTATAATCCTAAAAAAAATGTTCTAGAAACTACTAATATTAAAAATGTTTAACTTATGACTTTAAATGGAGATATATATAGATACATTAGATAGAGCTATAAAAGCCATTCTACTACAAATATAAAATAATAAGCGTAAATATTTAGTAGACTTTCTATCTTATAAACTTATAACTACCGAGTTGAACTATAATATTTATAATAAAAAACTATTAGTAATAGTTTAAGCATTTAAAAAATAGAAACATTACTTAAAAGGAGCTAAATACTAAATTATTATTTATTCTAATTACAAAAACCTAACGGCATTTATAACAATGAAGAAGTTAAATTAATAATAGGTTAAATAATAGGAAATAGTTTCTATATTTAACTTTTAAATACTTTATAAAGTAGGAAAAGAAAATATAGTAGCTAACACACTCAGTAAATAAGCAGACCATATAAAGAATATACTAGAAATCTATAATATAATACTTAAATAAAGATAGGATGGGGCTTTAGGAAGCTTATAAATTAATATTAAATACATAGTCATTATTAAAAACACCTAGGAAAAATGAATAAGGAAATTTAATAATAAATAACTACTATAGAATTTAGACCAAAGGATAATTTATGTACTAGATAAGTTATAAACTAAATTAATTAAAGACCAACATTCAGCAGAAATGTATAGATATTAGGGAATTAAAAAGACTATAGAACGGATCAACAGACACTTTTAGATTCTAGGAATTTAAAATAAGATTAGGAAAATTCTTTTAGAATATATTAATTATAAAAGGAATAAAGTATTAAGATATAAAGAGTACAAATTTATATAACCTATACCTTTACTAAAACTACTATAGGAATTAGTTATAATAGACTTTATTACGGGAATACTGATAACTACTAACTAAAGAGATTAATAGTATAACATGATACTAGTTATTATTAATAGACTAATAAAATACACTTATTTTAAACTAACTTACACGGAAATTAAAGCGGATGAACTGGTAATATTACTAATTAAATTTCTAATTACATGATATAAGATACCATGAGAATTTATTACAGATAAAGATAAATTATTTACGTTAATATTCTAGAAGACGTTTATAAAGTAGCTAGGGGTAGAATATTATCTCTTAATAGCATTCTACCTATAAACAGATAAACAAATAGAATAAATAAACTAAATATTAGAATAATACTTATAAATGTACGTTAACGAATTATAAGACAACTAAATTAACTTATTACTAATAGCTAAGTTTGTATATAACTCTGTAAAGTCATTAATAACAGGAAAATCACTATTTTATGTAAACTATAGTTATGAGCCTACAGCTTATCAAGAACCACAGAAACTAGACAAAATATTAGAATCTATAAGAAAGAAGGTTAAAGACTTATAACTACTTTATAAAGACATCACACAGAAAATCACCTATAAAGGTAATCTTAGTAAATAAGTTAAGAATAGATCTAAAGTTAAGGGACTAACCTTTAAGGAGGGGGATAGAGTTTTCTTAAAAAAAAAAAATTTAGAAATAAAACAACTATCATGAAAACTGGATCACGTTAAATTAGGACTATTTAAGGTTAAATAATAAACAGGACCTATAAATTACGAACTATAACTACCTAAAGATACTAGGATTTATCTGGTTTTTCATATTTCAAAATTAGAACCAGCACTACAGAATACTAAACTATAGACAAGACTCAAACTTAAAGAAGATACTACTAAGTATGAAGTCTAATGAATTATGGACTACTAATAGTTCAGTTATTAGTGGAAGTATCTGGTTAGGTGGAAAGACTATAGACCTAAGGATAATACATAAAAGCCAATCAGAAACCTGAGAAACAGTTTAGAACTAATTAACTAGTACTATTAGATGAATTAATAAGGGCTGTATCCTACAGAAAGGACGACTGCAGCGCGTTCTAATCTAAACTAAAGAAAAGAGAAAACAAAGCAGGTTAGAAGGAAGCTATTACTGTAGATTATAGTGTATAAGTTTCTTAACCCTAAGAATGAGCTTCCGCCTCCTTAAGAGCCTGGACTTCGCGAATAGAAGCTATCTCTTGATCAAATATCTCTTTCTCTTTAGAATCTACTTTTGTAAGCTTATGACGAAGCCGTAATTCTTGAGCATAAAGCTTAAGACACTAATCCTCAAAGGAGTCAAGCTAATAACAAAGTTTTTTCTTATTATGATTAATACGATCCTACTCTGGCTGCGAAACAATTAAGTCGCATTTCACGTTGCGATTAGCATAGGCTGAACAGTAACTAGAACTCAAATTCATAAGGTAATTATCACCTTAACAGGAACAGTTTGAGCAGGGTGTCGGCATATAATGGGGTTCGTTACGAATCCGAGAAGCTAGACGGCGAGCACGTATTAGAGATAACTCAGAACATGTTATCGTTAGGGAGCTAGGCAGGAAAGAAAGGGAGTTAAGGATCTTACAGCCTGGAACACAGGGCAGAGAACCTACTACCTTTATACTACTTATAGAAGGGAGAAACTATCTTCCAAGACGAAGACTTAGAAGAGGGGGATAATGTTATGGACGGTAATAGTAAGGCAGCTGCACCCAAAGAGCTGAGAGAGTTAGCAACAACGGCCAATGAAGCTTTAGAGTAGAAACGTATGTTCGAACTAGAAAGAAGGAATTGCAAGCGGGCACGGGACGCTCTAGCACAGGCTAAAGTACGAGCTAAGAAGCGAGGATAGAGATACAGAACCATGCTGGTGGATTAGGAGCAGTAACTTACGTGACTAAGATAGGACTTGGCAGATAGAGGCAGAGCGAGGTAACAGAACCTCTAGCAGCTCTAGCAGCCTCTGGCAGTATCTAATATACTGCCAACAAGTATACAATGTACACACGAAGGATCTACGATAAGTATGAGGCGTTGGACAGTTCACAATTACTTTTGATTCTTTGTAGTTACTCTAAAATCGAGATCTTATCTCTAAGTTAAGACTTGAACTTGAGTGAAATAGTTTGACACTATCTTGTTGAATCTATTGTACACCTCTCTTTCTACCTTGCGATAAAGCAACAACTCTTACCTGTTAAACCTAGGGCTATCTGTTCCAGATACGGAAAGGGCTGAGGTTCTGTCAGAACATCAGTCAGGGCAGAGTCGCTAACGCGAAACGTACCGTTAAGTGAAGGCAACTCGTAACAGTTACTAGAAAGAACTATTTTATCTTACTATTAATTAGTAAAACACTAGATTGTTTAGTAAGCTTAATTAGGTTTACTAAACTAAACCTTAAAGATACTTACTACTATATTAGAATCTAATGTGGTGATGAGTAGAAGATGATATTTTATATACACTATAACTATTTTAAGTATCTAGTAATACTATTTAAACTTACTAATACTTTTATTATCTTTTAAAGCTATATTAACTGTGCCCTATTAGGGCTAGTTAATATCTTCTATATAGTCTATCTTAATAATATCCTTATCTTTTTAAGAAATAGGGAGGATTATTAGGATCATATTTAATAAATACTAAAATACTTATAATAGTATAAACTTTTTATTAACCTTAAGAAGTGTGTGTTTGCTGCTGATGAAGTTAAATTTCTAGAGTTTATTATTTATCCTAACAGTATGAAGATAGATATTTAGTAGGTTAAAATAGTTATTAACTAGACTACTTTAGTCTCCTTTTAAGATATATAGATCTTTCTAGGGTTTGCTAATTTCTATAGGCGTTTTATTAAACGCTTTTTTATAATTACTTACTTTATTACGGACTTTTTAAAAGGCTTTTAAAATAGAAAGAAGATAGAATATTTTAAGTAGAGTCTAGAAGCAGAGGCGGCAAAATATAAACTCTATATTATATTCTTAATAGCTTTTTTCTTTAATATTATAAGCCTAATTTTTTCTTACGCCTAGAGACGGATGCTTTTAACTAAGGCTATACTAGAATTTACTTTTAAAAGTTTAATAATAGTAATTAGCATTCTATCGCCTTCTGGTCCTAAAAGCTATATATTATGGAATAGTATTATATAACTTATAATCTTAAGCTAGGCGTGATTATAAATACTATAAAATACTAGCGCTATTATATTAAAAGCCTGTTGTCTTATCTTAAGATCCTTATAAATTATAATAATCTAAAAGACTTTATAGATTTTAAGGCCCTTAATAATAGATAAGCACGCTAGGTGATACTACTTACTTTATATAATTTTAAAATTAAGTATTATCTAGAAAAGACTAATTTTACTAATAGACCGTTATAAAAACCGCTAGGGTCTAGTAAAGTAATGTATAAGAGTTCTAATCTTATATTACCTAGTTTATAAAAGAAATTATAACTAGAGAGCTAGAGCTAGTTCTTATCCCTACTAGCTATAAAAAAAAAGCTAGAAAGTAGCTAGAAAATAGCTTAATAAGAAATAGATATACCTTATTCTATAGAGAATATCTCTTTTAATTAACTTCTTTATAAAGTTAACTTAACAGATAAATACCTTTATTCTATTAGGATTAAGCTTAATCTATAGGGAAAAGTAGTAATTCTCTACTATATTACTTAAATATAGGCTAAAAAGATTACTACTCCTAAGAATATATATAAGTAGCCTTCTAAGTTAATTATTATTATAATCCAAGAGCTTTAAAAGACGGACTTTTAGGTAATTTAAAAATATAATAAAAGTGCTTAAGTAGTATCTTAATAGTAAAATAGATATATAAAAAGTATTTTATAAAAGTTTAATTAGTTTAGTTTATTTTACTATAAAAGATAACTATATGTCCCTAGAGATCCTACTTTAAGAGTAGAACTTCTTTAAATTTATTATAATAACTCTTTAGTAGAGTATTTTAGGCGTAGTAAAATACTTAAATTATTAACACATAAGTACTTCTAACTTAGAATTAAAAAGAATATTAAAAAGAATATTAAAAAGAATATTAATACTTATAATATATGTGAACGTATAAAGGTGCTTAGATATTATTTATATAAAGAGCTATAACTATTCTCCCAGCTAGAGAGACTTTAAAAATAGTTAATAATAAATTTTATTATAAAGTTACTACTAAGCCGTTACGGAGCCTACGTTTATAATGTAATTCTAATAGTTATAGATTATTATACTAAAATAATAAAATATATCCCTATAACTAAGAACCTTACTGCTGTGGATTTAGCTAATATTTTTATATATAAAATTATTTAATTCTTTAGATTACTATAAGGAGTTGTCTCTGATAGAGATAGTATTTTTACTAGCTATTTCTAGACTAATTTTTATTACATAATAAAGGTCTAGCGCTGTCTAAGCACTACTTTCTACTCTTAAACTAATAATCAAACAGAATAGCAGAATTAAACTCTAGAATAATATCTATATTCTTATATAGAAGAGAAATAAAGTAATTAGGCTAAGCTTCTTTCTCTTATAGAGTTTACATATAATAACTCTTATTAACCTATAATTAGGATGAGCTTATTTTTTATATACTATAGGTTTTACTTAAGCCTTAATTATAAGCTAGAACCTAGTATTTAAGTACTTAGAGTAGTTAATAGAATTACATGTTTATATTATAATAAGGAATTAATAGCGTAATACTAGCAGAATGATACTAAATAATAGGCATAAAATTATAATAAGAAGTATGAGCCTTATTCCTTTAAGGTAGGTGACCTAATACTGCTTTTTACTAAGAATTTAAGACTCTACCACCCGAGTAAAAAGCTCTCCCCTCTTTTTATAGAACTATATTAAATTATTAAACCTATTGGAACTTAAGCATATTGCCTGCTTCTATTTCCTAGTTCTTAAATCTATTCTGTTTCTAATATCTCTTTACTTAAATCTTATACTCCTCGTCCAGGAGAAGAAGAGCTTATGCCGGGGCCTTTAGAACTAGAAGATAAAAAAGAAGAAAGTCGATATATTGTCAAAGCACTACTAGCAAAGAAAAAAGATAAGAATACTCTAAAATATCTTGTTAAATGGAAAGGCTGGCCTACATAGTACAATAAGTAGGTATCAAAACAAGATATTAATTAAGATCTTATTTAAGACTTTAAAAGCAAGCAAGAAGTCACCTCACCAAAAAAGAAGCGAAGGATTAAAGTATAAACCTTTATTTTTTTATTGAAATTAGATGGAAGAGATAGCGCTTAACTATCGCAGCATTACCGTAAACATAAAGTCATCTCATTATTCCACTATTATTACCCTAGCTTCTTTCTTATAACTCTGGGCTCTTATTACGAGCAGCCTTTCGCTTACCAGTAGCTTTAGATATTTTACTAGCAGGGCCTTTCAGCGCACCGCCAGCGCTCCGCTTACGTCCAGCTATCGTCTTATAGATAATACGAGTGCTAGGCCCCAGACCCTTATTATCATTATTATTATCGTCTTCCTCCTTCTCCTCCTCCTCTTTCTCTTCTTCTACCTCCTTACTTACTGCATTGCCATTACTAAGGGGGGGAAGACCAGCCTAAACGCTATTAGAACAATATTTAAACGCTACTTAAAGGAAAAGTCTTACTTGATGTCGCTTGACATTAAGAAGGCCCTTAATAGAGGAGGTAATCCTCTCTAACGCATTTAGCTGCGCTAACTAGATATTATTGCCTTTGGGTTTCTTTTAAAATCCCCGCTTGGCCTTCTGGTTGATCGCCGCCTCCACGCGCTTAACGTAGGAGCGACACGCCGTCGTTAAGGCATCATTCAGTTAGGTGGAGAGATCCTCATCCTGCTTAGCCCTTAGCCTCTCACGCTGAGTGAGGAGGCGGTTGACCTCTAAGCGGAATTTGACAGGAACCTGTTAATATTACTGTTAATAAACACCTAGAGGAACAACACTGAAGCGATGAGAGAACATAATAGGAACTATACCTTATCACAGGGTTTACGCTGCTTTACGTAGTATTCATACTTTACTTTGCTCTCCTTAAGGACACACAGAGAGGCAGTTTGATCGATCCTCTTCAAGCATTAAAGATAGATTTTTCGTTTGAATTTAACAGCTGGGCCAGCGCGTTGAGTGAGTGGAGATTGAAACTAGATAGATTAGCGACACCGAAACGGAATAATAGCGCCAGTACATACTGGGTTCTTAATTGTGTTTTGTATATTAGAAGTTATGTTGGCGCCGGGTGAACGCTGGTCAAATGCTGACAAGGAGATCGAGTTTTGAAGAATATTGTGCCCAAGGTCTTAAAATTGGGGGACGGGCAAGCTTTTATTATAAGGCATATCCCCTTAGCAACAACAATGTTCACTATCACCATTCCACTCACCTTCACTATTGATAATGTTGTTTTGTTTACCTGTACTATTTGTTTTCCTTTCTTCACACATGGATATCGCTTTCACGCTGATAGCTGGGGACAGCTATCCAAAGAAGGGGGGGGTAATTGTAACGATGTGGGACGCCTGGGTGAATGTCACCGCACGTGATGTCCTCTGAGACACAAGTGCAGCACTGCTGTCACACAAGTGCAGCGCTGTCGCTACACAAGTGCGACGTTGTCGTCACACTTGTGTTACACCCGCGCCTCAACGATGTTCGAGGTTGTAGGATAAAAGGCTCACTACCTACATTTTAGCTCAACAGAATTCAGCTTTGATTCATCCCACAAGTGTTTGCTCGCTGCTATATCAACCCCCTGTTACAAGAGCGTCTACCCGAATTACGCGCTTGTAAGGTCGAATATGGTACGTTGAAAATTTTGGAGGCCTTACGAAGGGAAGATATAGATTTATCATCGTAGGCGGCAATTGCGAGCTGTATACGATCTTCTTGAGATAGTTCTGTATTTTCTACATCGTCTGATGTATTTGGCGTCATAATTGGTGTAGAGATTAATGAGATATGAGCAATTTGGTTGATTGTTGGTGGAAGGGTGGAGTGGGGTAAAAGGGGGTGGCCCGACCAGGTGTCTGACTCGACCGGGTGTCCCTGACTCTACAGAGGCGCCTTTCAAAAGTTTCCGGGCACCGCCTAACGTTTGGGGGCTAGCCCTCCCAGGTTTGGAGCCTTAGGGCGCCCAGAGCTCGTTGCTTCGGGACCTTAGAGCCTGTTACTGCCGGGAGGGGTGCCCGAAGACTTTTGAAAGGCGCCTCTGTATGAGAAGTTGCATAGCTGGCAAGTGCCCAGCACAGCCTCCACTTTCTCAGCTGAACATAAAAACTCGACTTACTTCAACAGTATTGAGCGTTGCAAGCGATAAAGCAAGCACAAATACATTTAAGATGCGCCGGCTCTTCTGTTTCCTCCTGTTACTCCCTTCGTGTACTGTATGCGACGCCCTCACGACCGAACGATTCAAGGAATGGTATTGGTATGACGATACATTTAAGATAACGATCCATAAATACTGCTCTGCCGAATATGCGCGTTATAGGGGATATTACGATGGCCACGTGGAAGTTACCAGGACGTACGATTTGTACATGGACCTAATTACCTGCATCCTTGACAATATCAACGATCTGAACAAGGCAAACATAGCTAGCGCCGGCGTGCTCCTGGGTCTAATGCCCACAATTTTGGCTTATGCTGGATCGAATCTGTCGGAAACGGCTCTTTTATCTGTGCGACGACCGCTGCTGGCTTTTCTCTTAGCGATCGGGTCTCCAGCTGTTCCCCCCCGTCGAACTTTTGAGCACCAAGACATACTAGGCATGCTGAAGAGGAGGAAGAATGTGTTCACAATGAAGTTTGCGTTTTCTCGTGGATCGGTGACAAAGGCGCTCATAGTTGGAGTGGAGCTGACGCTCGCTCTGGCGGCGATTGCAAATGTCGTCTTAATGAGCTATGAGCTGGGCATGACGACTTTCGTGGCGTGGTCAGCCGATACTTTCTTCCATCCTCTTTTGTGGAATGTAGCAACCGGAGTTGTTCATCTCTGTGGTTTGATGGTTCTTCGACGAGACGTGAGGATTGTTTCGCCCCCGTCACGCTGCGAGTATGGGATTCGGCAGCGCATATTGTACTGGGCGAAAGACGAATTTACTCCCTGCGCATGGCAAAAGCATCCGACGACCCTGGAATATAGGCCTGATACATTTTGGTTTCTATTCGCTTCTTGGTTGAGCGCTACCCTTACGCTTGGCCACTACATTTATGGAACTGTGTAAGCTGATGTCAGCCTTGCTATGCACCTCACTAACAAGCAGCTAGTGTTTTTACAAGCGCACTTTTTATATCGGTTCCAGCTTCTTTGATAGTACTTGTGCGTTTCCTTGCATCGACGATGTGCTGTCGAATTATCGTCATGTACGAGTTATCAGGGATGCGGCAGGTTTCGCAGAGTAGGCTGGATGACTAAGGTATCGAATTGCGGATAAGAAGGAATGAAGCAGTACGATAGGAATTCTGGTCGCGGGTAGTAGTGTTGACCAGGCGCGCTCTGAATCTGCTTGAAGTAGTGATATGTCGCTGACGTTGCTAGACTACTTTAGTGTTGTTTTAGGCAACCTCAACTGAAGCGATGTAATAGACGCGTGTTTTGCTGCCTTAAAGAGTGACGAAAGTGAACGTATCGTTTACTTTCAGGAGCAAAATTGGTTAGAATTAAGCTTTAGCTACACTCATTAATGGGGCATTAATAGTCCGCCTAGCATGCCTGAAATGACCCCTTGCACTCTACCCCCTACGTCCTACAGAATTGGCGCATTATTCTGGAAGTAGATTGAATCCTTCCCCTCTATTCCCGTATAGCCTCTAGTTGCGCTCAATGAAGGCCTTTAGTTCGGCTAGAAATTCTCCGCTCGGGTTAGGGTTTAGCGGATATAGTACTAATCGCGCATCTGCTTAATCTGTTTCCTACAGTAGAGAGATGCGTTTCGTAGTCTAATAAAAGCCTAGAGTACTTAGAGAGTAACCCAGATTTGAGGTGTCAGCGTAAAGGCGTCGGCGTAAAGGCGTCGGCGTAAAGGCGTCGGCGTAAAGGCGTCAGCAGCAGTGGCATTTCGCCACCACTAGCAAGGAGGATGGCCGACCCGCTCCGGCCATGGGGTTGTACAAGGGGGCAGCCTGAGCGGGTGACGCCCCCCCCGGTCAGTTAGCGCCCACAACAAAAACTGACACGTCGTGTCATCACACATTTTCATCAGATTCTCAACACAAAAATGCCAGGAAAACACAAGAATCGGAAATCCTATAGGGATCCAAATCGACCATACGGACAGCGGCTTAAGGAGCGTGAACGCATTCAGATCCTTACGCTTTATCAGGTCGCTGGCTGGAGCAGACGACGAATCGCCAGAGATCTCAAACTTGGCGAAAAAACCGTTCGAGATTGTGTCAATTCTGGTATCTGGACTCCTAAACAGCAAGTTGGGCGTAAGCCAATACTTACTACCTAAAAGCGTCGACGGCTAATACGACGAGCAACACTTGATGCGTTCCACCGGCGTTTATCGTACAAAGAAGTGGCTGCACTTAAGGATATTCAAGTTTGCAAACGTTCACTTACTAAGGCTTTTGAAAAAGAACATTACTACCGACGTAAAGCTTAAGAAAAGTCATTCCTTACACAGAACATATGCAAGAACGTCTTAAATGGGCCACGGCACATGAAGATTAGACATTCAAAGATTGGAAATGTGTTGATTGGATTAATGCGGCATCATTTACTACCGGCTATTTAGAGATATTTATGTTACTCGGACGGCTGAAGAGAAATACAGCAATGACTGTTTAGTACCTAAATTTGATGGATTTTCTGCGGCAATGGCATATGGTGCTATCTCAGGTATTGGAAAAGGTCCTTTGATTCTGATAAATAAAGAATGGGGAAAGGTTTCAGCAAAGGTATACATAGAAAGGGTGTTGCCACATATCTATCATCATCTTGATCAGATACGACAACATACTAGGTGTATGCCAATTCTGATGGAGGACAACGCATCTATCCATACAGCCAAACTTACCAAGGGATATCATGCATATCATGGAGTTGAACGTATGGAATGGCCATCTCGTTCTCCAGATCTTAATCCAATTGAAAACGTTTGGCGTCTTCTTAAAGCACGAATTGGTAGACGATTTCCAAAGACAGATGCAGAGGTTCGACAGTATCTATTGGAGGAATGGGACAAGCTAGATCTAGACGACTTTAGAAAGTATGTAGGGAGTATGCCAGATCGATGCCGAGCAGTTATCGCTGCAAACGGTGGGCATACTAAATGGTAGACATGCTTGGGAAAACCCATCCTGCTGTGTGTGCGCTAAACCGACCGGGGTGGGGGGGCGTCACCCGCTCAGGCTGCCCCCGTCGCATTCGAGGGGAAGCCGGTTTCGCTAGCGACTGAACATAATGCCCTCCTTCCCACCTGTCATCATCGCACCCATCCTCACCACATCCGTCTTCACCACGCGAATCCTCCCCAAGTCCGCCTTCACCTCAATCTTGTCTTGCGCACACTCCCCGCCTGTCGTATGTAAGTATTGCTGCCTCCCTCTCACTGAAATCCAGTTAGAATTCATCGCCGTTACCATCACCCTCGCATCCACGCCGTCCTCCACCTCGATCCCCAACCTCCAAACCGCCAGCACTAACTAGACGACCTAACTCCGGCAGCTGCATCGCGTTAGATGGTGACGGCGAGGCGGTTCGGTGTTAGATGGCAACGGTGGGATAAATCGGCTTAGTATTAGTGACGCAAGTAATAATAATGGCTCAAATTTGTTCGAATTCGCTCCTGCTACCATCTCTTCCTCCACTAGAAGCATGTCAATGGGGCATCCCAAGAAGGAAATGGGCCTTGGGATGTCCCTCCAAACTTATTATGGAATAGTTTGGCCTTGGCTCCACTCGGGATGAACCGATTTGGGCTTAGCTGGACATCCCAAGAAAAATAAGGTTCTTATGATGCCCCAGCCAGCCGCATATTGCTCTCCTCAAATTTCATAGGTCTCACTAGTCAGAATAAATACACATTTATTATTCCCGCTACCGCGTGGTTATACACGAAATCCTATGAAACTAGAAATATTGAATCAACGCGCTAAGTCCTCCTTCGCGCATCGGACGTGACTATCAGATCAACACCAATAAGATTTTGACATTTTATGTGGATGGGCTACGTATGTATGTGATGTTCTTTGGCAACTTCGCTTGGCACGTGGGAGGAGGGGCTGATGAAATTAAGGCGTAGAGCCATGTAATTAGCTAGTTTAGGGTTAGCGGGGGCATCCCAATGAAATTTTTCTGCTCGGGATGTCCTGACCGTTCATAAATGGACCACCAGCAGACACCTCAAACAAGTTGACTCGGCATTGCTGGGAAAACATATTAGGTTATGTACTGTACAAGGCAGCCTGCATATCCCAGTAAGGGAGAGGTCAGGGTAAATGAAATACGACGACGACGACGACGACGACGACGACAACTGTACAAGGCCGTCACCAAATAACGCATTCGCTGACCTTTCTGGACATATGCACTCACAGAAGAGATACAAGCATGAAGCCCTAATGGGCCCCAGGGGCCTATTTGGATGTCAAGATGAAGATATGAGGGACAAATTTGCCAGGGTGAAAGCTTTTAGGATCCCAATTGGGCTCTTTTCTTTTGCTTAAATCCGCATATAGAGTCGTCACTGACGCGCCGAGTCACATTGCTAGTTTTACTAGCCATGGCTACCGAAGAGGATGAGTATGCAGACGAAGTATTCGAACACTACAGAGACCTGGAGGTTTGTGAAGCCTTATCTTTCATTATTTAGTAGTATGCTAATCAACATCTAGAAAAAGCTGACTCCAGATCCTAATTACATGAAGTACTTTCAAGATAATCTGAACAGAAAATTGCGCGAAATGCTTATATCCTGGCTTATAGAGCTTCATTATAAGTACTTCTGTTCACTTGGAACTCCAATGCTTTTCCTGGCGATTAACTATATTGATCGCTTTCTTTCGGTTTGCAAAGTTAATGTTGACAAACTGTAGCTTCTTGGTATAACTGCGTTCTCTATTGCCCATAAGTTTGAGAACGGCAGGGATATAAGCCTGTCGCTTCTTTAGTCTTTGTGTGACGGAGCATATGAATCAGAGAAGATTTATCAAGTAGAACTCCTTATCTTGCGCAGGTTAGAGTACAGTCTAGGCTGGCCTGGACCATTACTGTTTCTAGAAAGGCTTTCTGGGGTAGACAAAAACTCGGCTATTACAAAAGGACTAGGGCCTGTTTGGTGCCGCACCAAATCTCGGTTTGAGGGGTCCAAATCAGCTCCAAACCATTAGTCAGACAGATTTGACGGTATTTTTGACGCCGTGTTTGGTGCGCAGAAGTTTTTGAAAGCATTCCTGAGGGTGTCAGTGTTGAACTGAAATGAGGTAATTTTACATCCCTGTTAGTGCTTACATGACCCACAATCTACCTCTTTGGGCGATTTGAGACCTTCAGTAATTGTTTGCTGGCCTCGGGGTCTAAACCAGCACTAAATCTCCCAAGTTTCGTACACGTGACGCACTGAGCTCTGGGATAGTCGAAATAATTGAGGATTGTAAGGTCTTGGCAACCAGCTGAGTAGTTACAACATGCGAGCCCCCAACGACGTCGCTAATCTAGCACTTATGGGTGTAATAGCAGCTGTTAGAGCTATCGCAGCCCATTGAAACGATCAGTATTATAAGCCAACGGGCGTTAGAAAGCGGGATCGCGATTAGTTGAGGGGGGCGGATTAGCTAGAGGACTGTCTTAGCGACCCGTAATAGCTCTACGCAGAGACTCAATTAAGGCCTCAGGCGTTTAAGAGCCTTATAGAGTTCCTAGAGACTTGAGAGCTAGTAGTAAATAGCAAAATTCCTGCTGCCGAAAAGGTCCTTACTTTCCTGTATGTCTGCTCTTAAGGGTGCTCTTGGCGAAACATAATATACAAAACTAGCCACTTGCTAGAAACTATTAGTCAGTAAGCTATTAAAGGATATCCTAAAACAGCGAAAATAGGCGTAAAACTAATTATATAATGTTACCGTAAATTGAGCTTGTTGAGCGGCTGAGAGACTGAATAAGATTGCATTAAGGACCTAAGAATGTAAGGGCAAGAAGAGTCTATATACAGCAAAGAATTGCCACGCCGGCTAATAGTATGTCCGACTAGGAGGTCGCTCTCACGGCAACACACCCCCTCAGATTCGAACGTAGTTTGAAGCTGTCCTGGCCCCCAGGTCCTTTCTTGATTGAGTAGTACATGATAGTCTCTCTAAGTAGTAGTGTCTTGGCTCTGTGCGGCTAGAGAGACGTTTTGTAGTGGTAATATGGCGCTGTACGGCTATTGCTCCCAGCACTGTATGGCCAGGGTAGTGTCTGCCTTGGCACTGTGTGGCCGTGGCTTACTTCTCTAGCTTTGTGCGGCTTGGAGAGGTAGAATCTAGGCTCTCTGTAAAGAGGCCCTCTCTGCTTTGTGCGGCAGAGATCGATTCCTGATTGAGAAGCTGTCAATAGAGAGAGGAGGCGCCCCTTGCTCTTTTTCGCCATCAGTCTTTCAGCTGCCAACTATATAGTGTATGAGAGCCGCCATGTAAGCTCCGTGTGTACTGGCTAGATAAGACCGCCATGTAAGCCTCGTGTGTACTGGCTAGATTGCTTGATAGGCAGTTTTTATGAGGCCTAATTAATAAGATGTTGTATGTCTATAAGCCTTAAGAGCTTTATCTAGTGTTCGTGTCTTTATTAAGAGAGTATCTTTATAAGCCTATCTGCCGGCTAAATGCTTGTCAGCAGCTACTATACTATAATTGCATTTTTTTGTACTTCTTGCTGTAGCTAGTTTTAGTGTATATTAATATACTTAAGCTGTATTTTTAGCTTTAGTATAAAAAACCTAATTATTTACTTATTATTACAAAATAAAAAGTGCTAATTACTAAGATAGAAGCTAATCTCTATAAAAGTTCTCTACTACTAAATAAAATTAGTAGTAGTGGATAAAACTGCTAGTAATTTAAACTTAGTTATTAATTTAGTATCATAGTACTATAGATTTAATTTCTAGTTAATAAATCTTTTATAAAAAAAGAAGATAAAGCTTTATAAGCTCTTTTATATAGTTTTATTATTAATAAATAAAGCATTAAATACTTTATAAAATGTAAGTACTTTTTTATTTTCTATATAAATTTCTAATACTAAAGCCTTTATATTATACTTAATTACAAGTAACTTTATATAAATTAAGTATTTTAATACTTAAAGTACTACTTTTAGGTGCTTGTTAAAGAAATTTATAAAAAACTTAGTAAACTTAAAATAAGTTTTAGTAATATTTAGCCTAGTAGTATTAATAATATATTTAATTAAACCTACTATTTAGGTGTAGTAGTAAAGTTGAGTGTAATTTACTAGCTTATATATAAAAAATAACTCTTTAATAAGTAAAAGTATTACTTATAGTTTTTATCTATTAAAAAATATAAATTTGCTAATTAATTTACTAATATAATTATTTTAATAGAGCTAGATTTTAGTATTTTATTAATTACATATTACTTAAATTCTATAAAAAAATTATAAGTTTTTTAGTACACGTATTTAATAACGTTTAAGAAACTTATATTTGAAATTATTAAAATATTACTAATAAATAAGCTTAGCCAAACCAATAATATTATTTACGTAAAAAAATTCTAGTAATTTATTATTAGTATAAAAGTAGTTAATATCTAGAATTGCCTGCAATTTTAGCTTTTTAAATATTTTTATAAGTTCTTTATATTAAAGTAATAGTAAAGTCTTTAATTTATATAGTACTTAATATAACTACTAAATATAGCCTACTTCTTTAAATTTTACTAAAAGTTAATAAAATACTTTTTTATAAAACTTTGCATTAGTAAAAGCATTAATAATATTATACTAATAAATTTCTAAGTTAAATACAGTAATAATTACTATTAAAGCTTTAAATATATAAATTACTAAAGTTATTATATAGGCCTCTATTTCTATTAATTATAGATTATTTTATACATATAAGTAAGCTTTATACTTAATGAGATAACTATTTAAATTAAATTTATATTTAAATACCTAAATTAGTAGCAGAATTTAATTACTAATAATATTTAATTTTAGAATTCTAGTAAATGCTTTTTACTATTGTAGTATGTTTATTTCTTATTTTATTTTATCTCTAAAGCTATATTAGTAAGTGTAGTTAACTAGTTTTTAAAATATTTTTAGCTCTAAAAATAATTTATATTAATAAAGTTATTTTATATAAATATATGTTAAAAATATGTAAAAGCTGCTTTAATAGCTTATAAAAACACTAATAATAATAGTAGTAGTATAATATACTTATTTTAACTTTTTTACTCGTTTTAATTTTTTAAAGAAAATATAGAAAGTACTAAAGTCTATTATTATAGCTTCTTAATTTAGAGCTGTATTTCCTTTTACTCTTTTTTTAGAAAATAATAAATTAAGAGAACTTTTGCTTATTATGCTTACTAAAATAGTAGTATTTATTAATAGTATAAATAATAGCTTTATAAATTAAGTAGTATTAGAGCTAACAGCTAAGTTACTTTTTAGTATAACTAATAAGTTATTATTCTAAGTATTTTGCTTTTACTTAATATTAGATTTAGTATATGGAATAAACTCGTTTTCTAAATTTTCTTTTTTACTATGTTTTTGTTAGTATCTAGCTAGTTAAGTACTTATACAGTATTTAATAATTATTTTGGAATTATATAAGCCTCTAAATTACTTTTAAAATTGTAAAAAGTATTATTTTTAAAGGTAATATCTTAAAATCATATAACTTTATTTTTACTAAAAATCTAGATATAATAAATATTTATAGAATTATAGCCTACTAAATAGCTTATAAGAGTATATTTAGTAAGCTTATCTTTTTAAGTAATTTTTATATATAGTATATAGGCTTTACTATTAAAGATATGTATATAAATAATTAATAGTTTACACTTATATGTTATTTTAAATAGCGTTTTCTAGCCTAGAAAATATGTTAATAAACAGTTAAGAATATAGCCTATTAAAATATATACTTCTAGTACTAGTAATAAAAAAAGATTTGCTACTATTAATATAGCTCTAGTTTTTTTAATTAAAGATCTTTTTAAGTATTCTACTGCTCTATTTTATTTAACTATATAAAATACTTAAAGCTTTAATATATTTCCTTATTTTTTATGGAAAAATTATATAGAGTTACTAGAATCGTTTTTTAAATTAAAGTTTTACTTAGTATTAGAGATTAAAAATGCTATAGTATAGCTATAATATCTTTTAATTAGCTTATTAAGTTTTTAGATAATACCAAGTAGTATTATTTTATTTTTGTAAAGAATTATAAATATAAAGTTTATTTTTAAGAATAAATTAAATTTATGTAGCACGAATTAATAATAATTATATCTAAGTATATTAAGCTTAATAAAATTAATCATAATTCTTTTAAAGAGTTTGCTAGTTACTAGTTTATGTTTAATTTTTTTAAAATAATTTTATAAGCTTTCCTAGTAAAGTAATAATAGTAATTAATTATTATTAATATTACTTTTTTACTTAGTACTTTTACACTTATTACGTTTTTATATAATTACTTAATAGGTTTATTTTTTATATGTGCTAGTAAATAATAAAAATAACACTTTCTAATAGTAATTAGTATTTTTAAGATTTAACTAATTCTTAAATAAGTAGTAAATAAGGCAAAAATTACTACTTAAATTATAATTATTTAATTAAGTAGTATTTACTATAGAAGTTGTTAGTAATATATTAATACTTAGTATTTACTATACTATAATAGTTTAACTATAGTCTTAGTAGCTGTATGACTCTAGTTTATAAATTAATAAAATATATTTCAACTTAAATTACAATAAATGCCATTAAATGCTAATTGTGATAATAAGATAATATTAATAAAAAAACTAGAAATATAGATAACATTATAGAGCATTATATTAGCTGGTTTTTCTAGTATTTTAAACTTAATTATTACATTACTAAAAGCCTTAATTTACTGATAAAAACTTTTTACTATTAAGTAGTTATCTTTAGAAGTAGGATATATAAATATAAAATTATTAGTATTATTACATACATAAGTATTGGTTGCTAGGTTAAGATAAAGTTATATAATAATAAATAGCTACTTATTTTTATAAAGAACGTAATAGAAGGTATATAAATTATATATATAAAAGGTAATTTTAGTATTTTAGTAGAGTATTTTGAATTAAGATTAATGCTATAAATAATTCTAGTATTAGAAAATAATAGTACTATAATAAGAATTTCTACTCTATACATTACTTTTTTCTCTTTTTTGAATTTTCTTAATAATTCTTTTAAGGTTTTTGCTGGTATTAATTTTTCTTTTTACTAATTTACTAATCTCTACATTATAGTTAAAATCTTTGTTACGTATATTAGAGTTAATATAGCTATATTATTCTTATAAATAAATTTTTTACTTATAAAGATACTTTAATTTTTTTAGTGTATTAGTATTAGGTAATTAAGCTTACTTATAGAATTTTAGTTACTTTTCTTTATTTAGAATAGTTACAGTAAATGCGTTATAATTAACTAAGATAGTAATTAATATATATATTATCTAATAGTACCTAATAAAATTATCTAGTATAATTATAAATTATAAGTTAGCTAGAGCTTTAAAGCTTTCTCTAATTTCTTTTTATTAAATCTAAATTATTAAAATAGCTGTATAGGCTGGCTTAATTAGCTTAATAACACAAATAAAATCCTTATATATATAAAAACTAGTAATAATTAAAAGTTTAGTAGCTAAATCTTATAAATAGACTATTTTATAGTTTATTATTTATTTATTAATATTAACTTAGCGTGTATTAAAAAGCTTAATAGCTTAATATTTAATTTTAATTTATAGCTTTCTATTAGTATTTATTGAGTAGAGTATTTTTTTAAGCTTAACTAGCTTCTTATACATTATTTTATAGTTTTCTAGTAGTAATAAATATTACTTTATAATATAAATTATAATATATTTATTAATTTTCTTAAAGTTGTTTTTTTTAGCGTTAATACTTTTTTATTTTCTTAGAATAATTTTAGTTAGTAGTTACCTAGACTGTTTACTGTTTACTTAAAATTATAACTTTACTACTATTAATACTACTATAGGTATTAGCTTAAAATTCTATAGGCAGGTCTAGTTTTTTAATTTTAATATTAAATTTACTAGAATTAATATAATTCCACATATCTTTATTAGTAGTAATTTTTTTAATAATAATAAACTATAGTTTTTAGTTAATAAAATAAAAAAAGTTTTAAGTACTTTAGGTTAGTAGAAGGTATAGTAATTATAATTATAATTTAATTAAGTAAGCAAATAAAGGCCAAAGAGCAAAATAGATAAATATATTATATTAAATATATAGTAAGTAAGTAGTAGTAGATTAAATAATATAAACTAAGCTTATAACTATTACTATAAATTAAGCTTATTAAGTAGCTAAGAGACTAAATAAAATTATATTAAAAACCTAAGAATCTAGAAAGTAAGAAGAGTTTATATATAGTAAAAAATTATTAAGCTAGCTAATAGTATATCTAACAAAGAGATTATTTTTATAGTAATATATAATATACTTTTCTATAAGGTTCTTAACGCTCTACTCTATTTATATAAAGAAATTATTAAACTTTCTTTAAATAAAGTACTTAAGGAGATTTGTAATAATCTAAAAAAGTAACTAAAATTTATTAACTATATAAAAGCTTTAAATAGTTTTTACTTCTTTATATATATTTTTACTAGTAAGTAGAAGTGCTATTATAATTACTATAAAAACCTAACTTAAAATATATTAACTATTATTAATTTTAAAATAACCTTTTTTTATATTTTATTTAACTAAAAGGGCTTTGCTTATAATACTAGAGTATTAAATAATATAATAATAAAAACTTTTAGCACTTTAAAAAGTTTTTACTATATTATTAATACTAAGTACTTAAATAGTAATATACTCTTAATACTCTATTAAAAAGTTTATTACTATTTATAAGAAATTACACCTGTAGCTAGATAGCTAGAAAACAAGAAGAAACTATTTAATTATTACTATTTAAGTCTTTAAAATATAGTTAAGTACTATTTTAAAGTCTTTAAACACTACTAAAGAATATTTAATTATTAATATAAGTTCTTAATTAGAACTTAAGTTAAGCTAATTTACATACTAGTTACTATTCATAATCATATTAATTAATATTATACTATGAATAAGGATTTTAAGAATCTTATTTCTTATCTATTTAAGGTTTAGGAAAATTGTTAAAAAAATCTAGAGAATAAGAAACAGCTTAAAATTAATATAGATAAGCTTATTAATAGTCGTTTAATAAATAGTATAAAGAAATTATAGAGAAGCTTTAGTAGTAGTACTATAAGATAATAAGTAAGAGTATATAGATATAAAGTTAAAGAAGCTAAGGGAGCTAAGATAATAAATTTCTAAGTTTAATTACGTTTTTTTAGTAGTAATTTTTTCTGATTTAAGTATTGATATAGAGTATTCTAATTTCACCTTAATTTTCTAGTAAAATTATAGGAAATTTAGAATCTACAGTATCCCACATTAAATATCTTAAAATTACTTAATTTAGCGCGAAAATCTTTTTACTGTTGCCTAGTTCTTAACATAGCCTCCTGTATTAATAGCTCTTTTATTTAAATACTAACGTCTATTTAGGCCTCCTACTCCTCCTAATTAAAGCCTTGTATTAGATTTTCAAACTCTTTACTAAGTTTTAGGGCATTCTGCTGCTTATAGAGCTGCTATTGAACCCACTACTTACAGAGATAACCAGATTTTAAGGTTATGAACAGTTTGGCAAAAAACTAATTCTCAAACAGCTTAACTATTGTAAATTGGAGTTGAAAATTGAGATCTCTAAACGCCCTTTGAAATAGCCTAATAGCTAACTTTTAATTATTTTTCTTTATAGCCTTAACTAGAGCGCCCATTTGGTTCGCGATATCCCGCATTTAAAGCTCTAATTAATCAGTTACCGTTGTCTTTTTACGCCTGGATTCTGATGCCGACGGAGAGCTAGTGGTGGCGGCTCATTTTTGTGCCAGATAAGTCTCCTCACCAGCCTAAGACTCAGAAGATGAGGGTAACGGTGTAACAGTAGAATCTCGCTTAACTAACTCCTTTAGGACCTTACTATTATCGCTAGTAAGCAGGTTGTTAACGCTAGCAGCGTTTTCTCCAGTCGCTAAGATCCTGTCAAATGACTGCTAATGGAGCTCCTCGAAATCTAACGGTTTGTGGCGAAACTTTTGAGCTCTTGGATGGGCTTTGAAATAATCCTCTATTACCTCACTATCTGTAACTATAATCCTAGCTTCAGTTACAGAGTACCTAGATAGCCCCTTTAATGCTGAGTAGGTTTTGTAATCAGTCTTACAGGTATCATGCTTGGTTTTACAGTGCTTTATGGTAATTGACTTATCCATAGAGACCCTCCAAACTGCCTCAAAAGCCGCGTTCTAGGCATCCTTCTTGTACCCAGAGTCCGCCCGGAGACCATCCTCTACGGCCTTTTGTACTAGAGTCGCTAACAAAGCCTGTTTCATCTCGGGAGTCCATTGGACGTTAGGTACCTTAGGGCTGCTGGGCGTTACACTGCGACTGGGGGACGCTGACCAGCTTATTTCTCAATCACTATCATGTGTTTGAGACCTATCTTGAGCTAGAGAGGAGGTAGTAGCAGCCAGAGTAGTTACCTCATGCAATTGACGATGAGGGATCGGGCTTTTAGTACTCATATTACTAAGGGATCGCCGGATATTACAACGTAAAGAGCTGGTACACAAATAGTCGTAATTTGGAATAGTCAGAAATATTTCTGGGCTATTTGTGTGCCAAACAGGCCTTTAGTTTTGCCGACGATTCAGCTAAGGACCTAAAAGGCGACCCTTGTACGCTACCTGAGCACCGGCTATGTTAGAAACCCGATTTCTGAAGCTGCGCACCAAACAGGCCCCTAGCCGAATACTTTCTGAAAGCAACCCTTCCGAATTATAAATTTGTTGCTAAGCTACTGAGCATAATGGGGGCGGCAGCCTACTTCCTTGCTAGGTGCATGCTAAGTAACTGCGAATCGGTAAGCTTCTCAAGATCCTTTGAACGCGAAAGCACTAATATTTGGTAGAGTTATGAGAATAAAAACTATTTTGGATATAGCTCTGTATAGTTGTTTCCTCTTGTGACGGAATTTCGTCGCTAGACGCGCACTTCAGATACATATTAAACATATGCCTAGTTAGAATATGGAAGGTTGGCCCTTGTAATTAGTAAGAAACTTCCGAAGGCTTTCTTAACTATTGAGTTCCAAGCTTATTTTCAAGCTCAGACTTAGATTCAAACTCAGCTTCAAATTTAGACTTAGATTTAGATTTAGACTTAAACTAGAACTCGAACGCGTACTATGACTATGGCCTAAAGTTAGAGGTCTAATTGGTGTTCCATGTTTGGTTAGCCCTAGAACTTCTAGTCTGGTAATCTTAATTTTGACTTCACGTATTGTTTACTAGCGCTTTTGAACTGTATTCATAGAGTAGAAGATATAAATCATTAAGATTATTTACTTTCTATATAGTGCCTTTTTATGTCTGGTTCCAGAGGTAGCACTGTAGGTAAAACTTAATGTCATACTAATTATAGTAAGGCTTATCCTACTTCTAACTATTATTCTTACAATTTATGTTTCTTACATTACTTTTAAAATAACTTTAGAGAAATGTGCCTTATTTTAAAAAGTTATTATAATAAGACTAATATTCTTCTAAATATTAGTTTTAAAGTAAAATTAAGCTATTACTTTAAGTTTTACTTTAAGCTAAATAGCCTTTTACTAATAATATATAGAAATACTATAAAATGTATTATTATATAGCTAACTAAAAGCTACAGGTTTCCTTAAATTAGTAGTCTAGTAATTAGAGATAAGTAAAAGCATAAGATTATATTAACTTTAGTTTTAGAAAGTACATAATAATATTACTATAAAAAAAAAATTTAAACTATAGTATTAATAGCTAGCTCTAAGCTAATTAAATAAAATAAATAAAAATTAACTTAGTTTTATTTACTATAATAGTTGCAAATACAGTGTAAAAGTAATATTAGAATCTAGTAATTTAAATTATATAAGTATGCTATATTTTTATTAGCTTTTAAATAATTAAATAGTTATTATTATAGTTATTATAAATAGAATACTAATAGCTTTAATAATAATCTTGTAATTAATATTTAATAAGTAATTAATTTTCATTTAATTAATATATAACCCTTTAATGTTTTTTATTATAATAATTACTAGTACTTTACTAGTAAAAGTTTAGTATTATTATTAAATTAATTTCTTTTATAGTAATTAGTTCTTTTAAAGTAAGCTTTAAAATTTATACTTTTACTAACTTTTCTATTAAAAATAAAGAGCTCCTTATATTATAAGTAGTTAAACTACTTTTTTATAAGTATATTAAATACCTGTTAGTATAGTAAAGTTTATACTTATAAAAAAGTTTTAGTTTAGTTAAAATTAGAAATTTTACTAACTTCAGTAATTTCTTTTGTTAATTAGTAATCTTATTAAGTTTTTATAAAACTAGTATATTAAAACTTTAAAAACTAAATTACTTTATTATAAAACGTACTAAATTAATTTTAAGTTAATATATATTTTACTAATATATTTAGAAATTATATAAAGCTTAAAAAAATGATATAGCATACTATACTATATTATTAAAAATAAATAAAATTAAAAAGTTTTTTAAAACTTTAAACTAAAAGCTAGAAATATTACTTACTTTATTTAATATTAGTTTAGAACTATTAAATTTAATATTAAGTTAATAAAATTTTCTACTAAACTTAAATTTACTAGAACTTATTAGTATTTACTAGTTTTTCTTACTTTTTATAGTTTTTTAGAAGACTTAAAAATATTAAGAAAAGCATTTATTTTTTTAATAGTTTCTGTAAACTAAAAGTGTTTAGTTTATTAAAATTTAAATATAAACTTTTTATACTTAAAAACATAATAAAATTAAGTTCTGTAATTAGTAAAAAATAGTACTTTTACTTTTAATAATATTATATAATAGAATTATTTTAAAGCTAGCTTACATTTTAATATATACTAACTTTTTTAATATTTATTAACTTAAAATACTTAAAAAATAGTAAATAAAGTTTATTTTAAAACTAGTTATACTTATTATAGTACTATTAATACTAATTTTATATTATTAAAAGTTAGCTAAGTAAGTTTAAGTTTTTAGTAACTTACACTTTTTATAATAATACTTTCTTAGTACTACCTTTTAAACTAATAATATTATACTTTTAAAAATAGTTAGTATTTAGTTATTAATTAAAAGAATTAAGTTACTAAAGTTATAAGTATAAAACTTTATATTATTGTAATTAGTAAAAATATATAATAATAAGTTATAAATTATTACTACAAGTGTTTTTACTTAAGTACTAATAAATATTATATAAAAAATATTTAAAATACTTTCATTACTACTATAGGTTTTTTTAAGAGTAAACTTAATATTTATAGTTAAATAAAAATAATTTACTAGTAGTAAAACTAGTAGCTTTAAGATTTTAAAAAATAAGAAAATACCTAAGATATTTTATTACTAAAACGTAACTTTTGTTAGTTTTAAAAATACTTTAATATACTTTTACATAAACTAGCTTTAAAATAACTTTATGTTATAGTTTATTTAGGCCTTAAGAAAGGTTTCTATAAGTTTCTTAAAATCTTTTTTAGCTTCTATATATTTATAACTTAGGAATTATGTTACCTAGTTTTTACTACTAACACTATAATAATATAGTATATAAGTTTCTTTAATATAGTAAGTATAAATATAATTTATGTTAAAGCTTTAGTAATTACATAAAATTATATAATAACTTACTAACATAATATTCTAATAAGATAAAAATATAATAAGGTAATAGTTTAACTAATTTATTATATAACTAATTTTAGAAAGTTACTTTAAAATAAGAAAATAAGTATAAAGGAAGAAACTATTTAAAAGCTAAAAGAAATGCTTTTTATATAATAAATTCTCTACTTACAATTTATAAATAATAAGTTCTAATAAGTGTTTTAAGCTTTTATTATTACTTATTATACTTATTATGCTTGTAACTATACACGTAAGATATTACATAATTTCTTTATTATTAGTCTTATTAATTATCTTAATAATATTAGCTAAAAGCCCTGCTTTTTACTTAGTTTTTTAAAGTATTTATTTTACTTTTATTTTAGTCTTATACTTCTATATATACTTCTTTGCTAATAGCTAATAATTTTCTTTTAATTAATTTACTACCTTTTATTTATAATTATTATTTATAATAAACTTTTACTTATTACTGTTTATAATACTTACTTTTTTTTTAAATTTTTAACCCAAAAGTTTTTTTCTACTCTAGGCTTTAAGTATAAGAAAAGTTAGTTCTTTTAGTAATATTATATATACTCTTAAAATTTCTTTTCCTTCTTATGTTTAATAATGCCTAAAGTTAAATTATTAACTATTTATAATTATTATTTTATAAAGTTAATTTAAAATTATAATTACTTTACACTAACTCTGTATAGTTTATGTAAAAAAAAAGAGTCTTTATTATTTTATAAATTTCTTATTTAGCTGTTACTTTAAATATATTTCTTAGAACTATAAATATAATTTAGTAGTTTTTTAGTAAAAATTTATAAGTTTTTAGCTAAATATTAGATTATTTGTAATTAGCTAAAATAGTTAAAAAAATACTATTCTTAAAGCTAAAGTTTATAAATAATAGTTTTAAAAATAGTTTACTTTAGTTAACATTTATAAACGCAAGCTATTTACTTATAAGCTTACTTTAATTAAGAAAATACAGAATTTAAAAAAAAAAATAAAAAAACTTTTAAACTTTTAAACTATTAAAATTTATAACGTTTTTATTTATTACTTTTGCTAATTTTTTTTTGTTAATTTTCTTTAATTAGAAAGCTATATAAGCTTTTATTTAAATTTAGTATTACTAAATTCTTTAAATAAAACTAGTTAATTATTTTAAAATATTACTTTAAGTTTTTAAAAAGTTTTTAGGTATTTTTTTTTGTTTATAGTTTTTTTATTTAACTAGGTATTTCTACTAATATTTAAATTATTTTAGTTCTTAAATCTTTTTAACTTTATACTCTAGCTAGTATAGCTCTATATTTATGTCTATTACTAATAGTATATTTAGTAATGCTTATTTAAGTAATAATATATAAAAACTAGATAAATTCTTATATTCTATAATAGTTATAGTTTATAGTTAATTAGTTTAATAACTTTACTAATTTTAAAAAGTCTAATTTAAACGTAATCTAGTTTTTTATTTAACTTTTTAGTTTTTAAATTTTATGTAACAAAAATACTTTATTTTTTTTCTTAAAAGTTAGTTTTCTAGCTTTTGACTTATTAATACTCTTTATAGTTTATAAGTTTTTTAAAGTAATAATTTTACTAAAATTATTATATAAGTTTTTATAGCGGAAATGCACAATGCATGATGCTATAAAGTTATAAAGTTAAATATAAGTTAATTATTTCTATTAGCTATAGAAGTAGGTAAGAATATTCTCTATTTACTAACTAATATAATTACGTGATATTATATAGTGACGTTCTTTTATACGGTGCCTTTAGTTTATATTTATAATATATTTTTACTCCTTAAGCTCTTCACGTCCTCGTGAAGACATATTACCTAAAGAAATAATATTAAAAAAAAAAGAAAAAAAAGAAAAAAAAGAAAAAAAAGAAAGTATTAGTACTTTTATAAAGTATCTCTTATAATAATAAGAAATATAATTAAATGTTTATTTAAGCTCTATATAGAGTGAGCTAAACGTACATATCTATATAAAAATACCTAATCTAAATAAAGAAATCTTATATACATAGTTTCTTCTATTTTCTCTTAATCCTCTAGTTAAGGTAAGCTTATTATGAAATATAAGTACTATCTATACAGCACTACTAATATATACTATAATATTATTCTATTTAATAATCTTTTAATTATATAGGATTGTCTATTACCGTTCTTGGAGTGTATAGCTGGTTTTTAGTATCTTTATATAATACTCTTATATATCTTTTTTTATTACTTACTTATATTTTATACTACTCAAGCCAGAAAGCCTAGGGTTAACTAATTAAGAAATTAGTATTACTTTAATTAAATTATTAGATTTATTATTTCTAATATTACTCTTACGTTTTGGTCTCTGTATTTTTTTATTTTAATTATACTTTTATAATAAGTTCATCTATAACTACTTTATTTTCTTATTATTTGAGTTCTGAATTTTTTTTCTGTGTTTATTATACAGCCTTATGTGCCTATTACTATCTAGTATTTAACTTAATAAAGTATTCTTAAATCTAATAATCTTACTTTTTCTTTTACTTTTTATTATTATTATCTTATTTACTCTACTGGCTCTTCTTTAGGCTATAATTAGCTAGTTTAGTATTATTATTATCAGTATTAAACTAATTATTATATTTTGTGTTATAGAAATAATTAATTTAGAAGTTTATATCAAACGCGTCCTTTTCAGCCGCGTGGAGGTTTAAGTTAGTAAGTTCTACTTTATTTTTTTTTTATCTATACTATCTTCTAGCTCTTTAAATCTCTTCTTTTTATAATCCTGCTTTATTAACTCTAAGAGTTCGTTATTACCTAATTTTTTTTAATTAAATATATTTATGTTACCTGGTTAATGTTATCTATATAAAGTTAATTATTTTCTAAAATAAAGATATATTCTTACTAGTGTCTTATAGTTAATAGAATTTTTATATACGTTATTTAATTTATAATATGCTTATTTTTTTAAATAGAAAACTCCACGTGCACGTTTCACGTATATATTATTTAATAGAAAATTATTATTAATTATCTTAATACTTTCTTATGGAGCTATATTAGTATATATTTTAAACACATTATATCTACTCTATTATAATAGTTTAGTGGCAAGTAAAATCCTTAATTCTACTATATTATTTTATTTAACTTATATATTCTGCTAGCGTGTTATAAATAAAATTACTAGTTTTATTTAATTATTTATTATCTTCTTCTCCTAACAACTGCTAACCTAATTCTGAATTTAATTAAAATACTTAATAAGAATAGTGAATACTATTTTATTTATATTAGTTATATATATATAATTTTATATAAAGAGTATAAGTATATTAGCTACTAAGTTCTTATAAGTCTAGTATTAAGTAATTAGCTTTATTTTATTATAATTTATTAGGTACACGGATAAGCTCTCTGTGCATATTAGTATTAATTATTTAATAATTACTAGTATAATTTATTTCTTATTATTTATATTTTTTTTTATTAAGCTTTATTTTTTTATTACTAGTTATAACATGAAGCTGTAGCTTATATCTTTTCTAAAATAGACTTTTAATATTATTATCTCTAATATCCTACACCTATATCTTTTAACTAAGTATAATGACTATAGATAATACTGTATTATTTTATAGAATAAACTTTAGTAAATTAGCTCTAAAGAGTACGCTTTATTTATTTTTATATAGAGTATTAATATTTCTTCTACTTTCTATAGTTAGTGCCGTCTTTTTAAGATTATTAATATCTAGAAATTTCTTCTTATTATTATTATTAGTATTTTTTAATATTTATAGGCGGCTTTATCTGTTTAGTATATAAAGTTTATTAGTTACATCTTTTTATAATTAGTTTATTTTTAGAGATAATAGTAGTTTCTGTTGCTTAAGCTTATTAAGTATAGTTAACAGAACTAGATTTAGCTCTATAGAGTTATTTAAATAGATATATTTCACACAATTCTAATATACTTATTTAATATTTAGTAGAGGGAGTATGCCTCGCTTTATGCTTACTAAACTCTTTATTATTTTAATACTAAAAGAAATAAGGATCGCTTGCTTCGTGTATAAGTTTTATATAATTTAAAATTATTTATTCTTATCCTATATAAGGTTCTGCGCTATTTAATGCTATTTATTAGCCTTATATACTCCTCTATATAATAAATACTATTTTTTATTAGCTAGTCTAAAGACTATTATTTTATTCTTATTTATAACGAAAGAGTGACTCTTCGGTTTATGATTTAGTATTATCTATTTCTATAAGTTAAAATTAGTTAGCTAATGCTTAATTAGTATATTTTTTTTAATACTATTTACTTTTTACAGCATAATAAGCTGGCTAATATGCTTATTTATTAAGTATATACTAGTAAGTAAAAGATTATTTCTAGTAATATTAATTAGTTAGTTATAATAGAATAGGTAATCCTAGAATCTTATGTTACTACTATTATATTATAACTAGATATTATTATGTTTATTCTTTCTGTCGCTAAATAGAACTAGTTAATAATAGAAAATAGTGCCTAAGCTTTTACCTAATATATTAATAATAATTTATATAATACTTAGACTAAGTTTAGTAATTATTATTTTCTTATTATAAAGTGTTATAAAAGTACGATTAGAAAGTCTATATATAAACTAAGGTTTCTTAAAATTTAACTTTATCTTTATATTATTATTTATAGGATTGTTTTATTAACTGTGAAAGTAATATTTATATATTTAAAATATTTTATTAATACGCACGCGTGATGTATCTACTTTTATATAGTAATAAAAATAAAATTAAATTTTTATAATAATTAAGATAATATTACGCTGTAACTGTTGTTGCTAGGTAAAATTAATACTAAATTAAATTCTAGTAAAAGCTAAACACCGTACGCCGTGAATTAAAATACTTTATTTAATTTTAAAGACTATCCGCCTTCCTATTATAATATCTACTTAAATAATTATATCTTACTATTATTTTATTTCTTAAATATTAGAGCTTTTGCTTTCTCTTTTTACTTATATTTAGTAGTCATTCTTTTTAGTAGTAATAATCTATTAAATTTAGTAATAGGTTTCTTATTAATGTAATTTATTATTATTTATTTATTATATACAAAGCTATAACCTTTTTATTTAACTAGGTATTATATAACGGGCTTTTTATATCTTCTTATTATTATTATACGTCTATCTAATAACTTTTCGACCTTAAAGTATACTAATATTTCGTTATTACGTTTATCTTTAATTATGCTAGATTCTTTAGAAATTAGTCGCCTATATAAATCATTCTAATTAAAAAGTTCTAAGTATTTAATTAATATAGTGGGATAGATCTTTTAGGTGGATAGAAACTTTAATTTAGCTATATTATTTCCTACCATCTGCTTAACTAAAAATAGTTCTTTATATTATTATCTAATCTTTTAATAGACTCCTGGAATCGTGAATTTTTTATAAAACTAAATATTAACAAGGTCTCTAAGTTTCAATTTTAATAGAGTATACTTACTATTATATTTTTTTATTTAAATTATTATAAATATAAGTGTATTTGCTGCTTTCTTATGTAAAAGTTCCCTTTCCTTTAATATATCTTTAAACGGGTAATTAATTAGTAATTCTTTAGAAAGATTAAAGCTATAAATTATTTTATTAAATAATAAACTAGTTAATGCATTTACGGAATTATTTATAACTTTTTAAATTATAGGTAATATTTTAATCTAATAATCATGCCCTTCTATTAGGTGAAACCTTAGAATGATTTTAAAAATTTAATTTATCCACTTAGACTGTCCGTTCGTTTATAGATGGTATATAGTTAATATAAGAATTTATATTTTTAAGACTTTAAAAATACCTTTTTATAGTACTCTTATAAATCTGCTATTCTAGTTACTAATAATTATATATAAAATACTCTAATTAATTAAAGCTACTAGAAATAGTTGTATTAATTTTTTTATATTTTAATTTTTTTATTCTAAGATAAGCGCTATCTTCTTTAAGAACTTATATATTACTATTATATATATATTAAATCCTTTATCCTCTAGTAATCCCTTAATGAAATTAATTATAACTATATTAAATAGAATAAGAGGTATTTAGATTAGATAGAGTTAATTATATAGCTTATAGCATCTCATTTAATACTAATTATATTTTTAATAGTGATTAATATATTCATCTAGATACCTAGTAAGCTTCTAAATATAATAATTTATTTTAATAGCTTTATAGACTTTATAGAAACTAGTATAATACTATTTATTATAAGTTTACTTAAAAATATTATCTTAGAGTGCTTTTAGTATTACTAGTTGTAAACACCTATCTAATTAATTAACATAATAAAAAAGGATTTTTCTTAAAATATATAGAATTAGTGTCTTCTCTTTATTTGTCTTGGGCTTATATAGTTTTAAAATTTTAATTATATTTAACTAGTACTTATATTTTTTATATACTTTCTTTAACTAGTTTTTAAAGCTTTTATTTAATCTTACTATTATAGTGTGGTAAGCGTATAGAAAGTTTTCTATACTTATATTATATACTTCTACTAATAGTTTGTCTAAGATATTTATTTTAAGATTCTTTAGATTTTCTTTAAGGTTCTTAAGCCTTAATAGAGCGTCTAGTACTATATATTACTATTTTAAAACATATTATACATTTAGGTGATACTGTGAAATATATTATAAAACTTATATAAACTATATATTTAACTTATTAGTTAATAAATTAGTTAAGGATGTTTGCTTTATTATATTAATTATTACTATCACGATAGTGCTATAAGCAGAGGGTTAAGTGCTTAATAAAAAGCGTTAATTAATTTCTAAGTATAGTACCAGATAATAAGTTAAAACATTACATAAAGAAAGAAAGAATATAATAAGTTATAAGCTAAAATATTTAAGGTAAGGGCTTATACGCTAGCACAAGGCTAAAGCATAAACATATAATATAAAAAAAAGACTTATAAAAAGGCTTTCTTAAAAGGCTTTTATATTATAGATAGTTACTATAATAGTACCCCCCTTTTAGGTCTAAGCTTTTATAAGGGGTATTCATATTAAATATTAGGTTTAAATTAGTCTAGGTTTTTAAGATAGAATTTTTTTATAGTAGCTATATCTTAGAGGTCGCTTACAGATTCCTATATTAAATTATTATATTTAGTTTATTTAACTAGATATTTATAGCGTTTCCGCCTGCAATTCAGGTGTAGTTCTTTAATTTATTTAATATAGTATTTAGTTTCCCTATTAATTTTAACGGGTTTAGATGGCGGGTTTTGTTGACCTAAAAAATATTTAGATTTAAACATAACAGGCCGAAGCAATGATATATAGAAGACTAGATATATATTTAAGAATTTAGGGAGTTTAAGTTAGTACGTGTATAAAAAACTATCTAAGAGATATAGTATTTCCCTAAGGCCTTTAAGTCTAGCTTTTTAGAAGATTGCTTTATTTAAATATTTTATATATCAAGCCAGACTATATCTTTTATCTAATAGTTAGATATAAATAATTGTTTTTAGTTTGTGTATTCTTTTTAGAGAGCTTAAGCCCAAATCATCTCTTCTTAAATTAGTTATTAGATATTAGTTATTTTCTCTACTATGCGGTTAACTTCTAAGGCTTGTAATACTTAATAAAAATATCTTTAAATTCTTATAAAAAGTTTAAAACCTATTTAGGGATGTTAGCCTATATTAGCCAGGAACAGTAAAACTTTTATAAATTTAGATATAGTATTATTAGCTTTAAACTGTGCTAAGAGAAGCTAGTTTACCTAGTTATTTTACTAGTAGTTTATATATATATATAGGACTTATTTTATTACACCGTTAGCTCTTTCTATTTAGTTATTAGTTTCTAAGTAATATACAAAAGATAGTCAGGATTTAATTTATAGTTATTTATAAAGTTTATTATAAAAAACAGAGACAAATTGTGTTCCTTAGTCTAATATAATTATTTCTAGAAGGCTGTAATCTATTTATATGTATTAATAGAAAAAATAGGTAACATCTACAGCAGTAATCTTACTACAAGAAATTAGGTATCTATATTTTATAAGGTAATTAACTATAACTATAATATTAATACAGTTTTTAAATTTTAGGAGATTAGTAATAAAGTCTATAGAGATATCCTTTCATCTCTTTTTAGGGACAGAAAGAGGTTTTAAGAGGCTATAATACTTTTCCCAGGAAGTCTTAGATCTTCAGTAGGTATAATAATAAAATATATATTAACATATTATTTTAAACATCTAAAGCCAGTAGTATTCGTGTTGTAGGATTTTAAATATTTTTCTATAACTAAAGTGGCCGCCAGTAGGAGAATTATGTATAATTTAGAGAAGTTTAATCTTAAGTTTATTATTATTTAGTATTACTAGCTAGTTATAATAGTATAATTAGCTTTTTTAGTTTTTATATTTACTTAAAGAAAGCTTCTTAAAGCGTCGGGTTCCATCCCGTATTAGTAACAGAATTTTCTAGATAAACTTATTATTTAGGTATTTATTATTAATAATCTGTTAAATTAACCTATCTGTTTTGGTTAAGTTTAATTCTAGAGTATTATTAAATAGTTTAGGGCAGAGAAGTATTTATTATTAAGCTCTTTAAATTTCTTCTTAAGTTAGAGTATTCTATATATAATAAGTAAAAGTATCTAGTTTTCCACCATACTTACCTAGTCAGTACGTGATAGTAAAGTTAAATTAGAATAAATATTTAACCTAGTAAGCTTATTAATAGCTAAGTTACTTTATTATAGTAAAATACTAAAGATTTTTATAGTTATTTAGTACTTAAATTAGAAATACAGTATCTTTTAATTTGGGTCTCTATTATTTAAAGCAACGTATAATAGCTAGTAGTTTTTTATTATATATCTTATAATTACATTTAGCAGGAGTTAGTCTCTTAGAAAAGTAGACTATAGGTCTTAGTTTATTTTATTTATCTTTTTAGAAAAGGACTCTAGTAGTTACATAGTCTAAGAAGTTAGTTTCTATAATAATTAGTAACTTAGAATTAAAGTATTAGAAAACTAAGATAGTTATAAATATATATTTTAAGCATTTAAACGCCTTTTAGTAAGTGTTATTAAATTTAAATCAAATATCCTTCTTTATTAGAGCTATAAGCGGGGACGTAATACAGAAAAAGTTATTAATAAATTATTAATAGAAGTTAGTAAATCCTAGAAATACTCTTACATCCTTTACGTTCTTAGAGAATTTCTAGTTAAGAATATCTTTTATTTTATTTAGGTTTATGCTAATTCCTCTTATTAAAATTACATACCTAAAATAAGTAACTTATTCTTAGTAGAACTTATATTTATTAATATTAAGTTACAGGCCAGCTTCATCTAGGGCTTTTAAAACTTATTTTATATATTATTAGTATTTATATAAAGAATTACTATAGATTAGAATATCATCAAGGTAGAGTATATAAAACATATTAAGAAATAGTTAAAGGATATTATTTATATAATATTAGAACATACTTAGTACGTTAGCTAGTCTAAATAATATAATAAAATATTTAAATAAACTATATTAGGTTTAGAAAGTAGTTAGCTATTTATCTTTTTTTACTATATAAAAATAGTTAAAAGCTAAGATGATATCTAGCTTCATAAAATACTTTACCTTACTAAGGCGAAATAAAGTTTCTTAAATTAATAGAATTAAATAGCGGTTCTTAATAGTAATAGTATTTAGAACTTAATAGTCTACATAAAATTAGAGACCTTTATTAGGTTTCTTTATAAAAATAACTAGTATAACTATAAGAGATAAACTTATTCTAATAAATTCTTTAGCCAGATAGTCATTAAGATACTTTCTAAGAACTTTTAGTTTATTTTAGGATATTCTATAGAGAGGTCTAAATCCAGGTTGCTTTCCTTTCTTAAGGATAATCTTATAGTTATATAGATAATATTCAGGTAGTTTATTAGCTTCCTTATATAAGAATATTTAAAGAGTATTATAGTACTCCTTTAGAATCTTAGTAGCTAAATTAGTATAAGTTTTTAAAGCTAAAGCTTTATTAATATTAGCTATTAAGACAGTAAAGATTTCGTATTTGTGTTTCTAAGCTATTTATATAAAGGGGGCTTCCCTAATTAGGTAGATATTTATACTTAATTTAGGGTTCTTATAAAGGCCTTCTAGTAAAGTCTTTACTAAGAGATTTTTAAAGCCTTAGAAGAAAGACTTCCTCATAAGGTCCTTATTTAGTTTAGTATTAAATTTAGGTATAAATTTAGATTCTAGATAGAAACTCTCTAGAGAACAGTTTACTAAAAGGTCCTTTAAGTAGGTATTAAATTCTTATAATTAATAGTTTATTTTAGCTAACTAGTTATTATGTTAAGTTTAAATAGTTAGTAATAACTTTAGAGAGCAAGTCTATAAACGCTATATATAAATAGTATTAAAATAAAAGCCTTTTAGTAAAGGGTTTACTAAGCAGGTAGTATTTTCTCTTAAATAGGTAAGAGATTAAGATAAGTATAGGTAATAAACCTAGTAATAAAAAGCATTAAAAAGTAGCTTTTATAAGTTATAATTAAAATTAATTTTATATTTTCTTATTTAAGGTTAGCTAAGGATTAATTTATGGTTTTCTATAGCTATTATAAAAAGATAGATTTTCTTAACGTGATTTATATAGCGGAGAGTTATACTAGCAGTATATAAATTATAATCCCCTTTAAGATATTTACTATTAAAACTAGTAGGATATAAGACGTTTAGGAGTAGTAAGAGATAGAGTTTCTAAATACTAACTAGAAATCTACTAATATAATCTATACTAGTTACTCTAGTATTAATTAAAGCAGTAACAGAGTATAACGAGCTATTTTATTAGATAATATACGGAATATTCACTTAATAGTTCTAAGAGTCAGTTACTAGGTGAGAGGTCTAAAGGTTAATAGAAATCTAGTATTAAAAACGTCCTAAAAAGCGACTTAATACTAGGATAGAGCTTTTAGTAGGCTAGCTTAAAAAGTTTAGAAACATTCTTATCTATAAAAAAATTCAAATCCAGAGAAAGAATAAAAGCAAGTTATTTATTAGGGTTAGAATAAACTTATAGATTAGAATTCTAGTAAAGAGATAAAGTAGTTTTAGGAAATATAACTATATTTATTACACTTAAAATATTAGCCATCGTGCTTTTAGGCTTCTCGTTTAATTAACTTAATAAAAGTATAATTAGAAATATTAATTTCTATAATATTAGGATCTTTTTATAATACGGGTTACAGCCTAGCAAAATACAGTAAAGGAAGATACTAAAAGTTACTATTATATAAGAATATCAGGTTAGCGTAGTTATTTAATATATTAGAAATTTTAATATCTACTATTATCTAGTAGAGATCATCATTTAATGATCTTCTTAGCTAAATAATTAGACTAATTTTATTTAGTCTAGTGTTAACAGTTAGTTTATAGAATTTAATAAAGTAAATAATAAAACTCTTTTATTCTTAGCAAAACGAATTAAGCTTACTTAAGATAGTAAATTTTGTATTTAGGTTTCTGTATATAGCTTATAGAAAGATAATTAATTATTCTACTAAGTATATATTCTTATTTATAAAAGGGTTTATAAGTGTTATTAGGTCCTTCTCTAGTCTTAAATATATATATAAAAGTTAAGAGCATTTAGTAGGGTATTAGTTAGCATTATTTTTAAGTTTATAATTAAGTTTCCTAATAAAAATACGTAGGTTCTTTTGTTTTCTAGTAAACATTAAAAAGTTAAATAAGTAGTTAGATTTTATTATTATTAGTAGTATAGTAAGTTCTAGTGTGATAGTTAATCTCACGTTTCTAACTATAACTTAAGAAACTTAAAGATAGGTACTAGTTATAGTTATAAATAGGATTAAAATCATAGGACTTAAGCTACTTCTAGATAAACCAGTAACAAGAGCTAGACATTTTTTAATAAGGGAGATAGTAATAGTAGAAGTTAAACTAATAAACACTTACTTTATCTTATTAAGCTTAGTATAAAAAGCTTTTATACTCTTTTTATATTAGGTTTTTTACCTTACTAAGGTGTCTATAAGCGATTTATTACTTATCTTTAGAGTTATAAGTTAAGAGGTAAGGTCTCTAAGAATTTTAGTAAAGTCCAGATTATCTATTATAAGAAATTAGTAAAGACGTAATATAATATTACGGTAGTACTATAAGTAAAGAGTTAAGTACTTAATAAGGAGCGTTAATTAATTACTAAGTATAGTACTAGATAATAAGTTAAAACATTACGTAAAAAAAGAAAGAACATGATAAGTTATAAGCTAAAATATTTAAGGCAAGGGCTTATACACTAGCATAAAACTAAAGTATAAACATATAATATAAAAAAAAGGCTTATAGAAAGGCTTTCTTAAAAAACTCTTATGTTATAAATAGTTACCGTAATAATTACAGCATAATCTGTTAGCATAATTAGTAATTTTAACTTAAATATAAAGTTAATTATATACTATACTCTTTATATAGTTTAAACTAAATATATTATTTTAAACTTTATAAGCTAATTGTGACGGTGCTGCTCGCTCTGCTCGCTGCAGGCCACATGATATCGCGACTGGCTACGCCAGCCACGACCTAGCGCAGAGCTCAGAGCATGGCTAGCTCGCGCTCAGGCCATGCACCGCCCTATTTAGAGGCGAGCCCCCTTTGTACCTCTTCTCTCCCTATCTTAGTGTAGCTAAAATAGAGCTAACTTATCCCGTCAACCTGCATCTATGTAACGACGCGTGAAGACTGAGCCCGTTATCACATTACACTAAGATCAATCTAACTCGGCCGGACGACGGCGACACAATATCGAGGTCAACCCGCGCGATCAACCTGAGCGTTTGATTCGTCAACGACTGCACCTGGAGAATCAATTGCACGACTACGCCGAGTCGTTAGTTCGTCAACCATACGATCTCCACCGGAAAGCCCTACAGCGGTAGGTAATTGAAACCCTGAGCGATAGCCTGTATAAGCCCTGCAGCGGCAGGCCTCGAGAGCGACTCGGCAGGTAACCGGAAGACCTACAGCGGTAGGCAACGTACCCATTAGGTTGGAAGAGAGCTACGAGAGCTCTAGTGAACCCCCCCCCCCCCCTTCATCATCTTCTCCCTGCTAGAGAAACCGACCCCTGCGAGCACCACTAGCTTACCTTCTCCCTGCTAGAGAAACCGACCCCTGTGAGCACTACCAGCTCGCCTTCTCTACGCCAGAGAATCAGCTAATCGCTTCACCCTGCTAGGGGCCAGAAGCTCTATACACATACAAGGACGGATAGGTTAGGACCATGGGAAAGCTCTCGACGCTAGAGATGAGGGTCGATTCCAAGGCAACAGCCACTGGCAACGACTACACGCCTATCCCTAAGTCGCTTAGGTGTGCCGCCACGTACTACCCTGACAACGTGATTGGAGAAGACTACACCATTAAGAAGCTCCGCATCCAGGCACGACACGACAAGAAACCCTTCGTGGCTACTACCAAGAGCACTACCTGGGGAACCGACACCTACGAGCCTCAGGAGATAGAGGTTACGCTTCCTACCCTGATGACCCTTGATCAAGCGATAATCGCTAGCGAGCTAGAGCGTAGCCATCTCAAAGTACTCACACATCGCGACCATGCCGATACGCTAGGAAAAGCGCTCAACACGTCTGAAACTGAGCTTAACGAGGCTAGAGATGAGCTTGCTGAGCTTCGTCAGCTATTGAACAACACGCTCGAGCGCGTAGCAGATTAAGAGAACGAGATTAAGACACTAAAGGTACAGACAAAGAAACCCACGCACAATATACACTTCTTCCTCTCTGCAAAGGCTAGCCTAGCGCTATTGTCGACACCAGCAAAAAAGACACGCTTCACAGCTCTGCCACAAACCCCTTAGAACCAGGCTGGCTATATAGCTATAGGACCTGACGATGGTTCTAATATAGGAGATCTTAGTAACTAAACTCCTTAAGCATCACCCTACGTACCAGCCACTTTACTAGCTACGCCTACTGTAGGCAGCCATTAAGGCAACAGCTGCTCAGCCTGATTTCCTAATCCGCTAATGCTTAAGGACGGCAAGGACGTTACCTTTAATTAATGGAGGGATGTCCTAGAGGACAAGGTACGCGCTAACCAAGACTAGTTCGCTGGAGCCAGCAAGTAAGCTACCCAGGAGAACATTATCTCTTACATACATACGCGTACGGAGGGTCCTGCCAACTAGTACCTCTCAACACTAATACGTACAGTAAAAGAGAGTGAGCAGCTAGTCAGCTACCAGTACATAGTAAATCGCCTAGAAAGGACGTACAGCAACCCACATAAGAGACTCAACGCTCGCCGCGATTTCCAGAAGCTCTACCTCAAAGACCCTGCTAACTTTACTATATTCTAGGGCGACTTCTTCTGCCTAGCTCAAGAACGCAGCCTGCCTGCAGACTAATAGGTAGAAGAATTCCATAAGAAGCTCCCAGACGCTCTGCATACACAGATAGACATCTACCGACGGCAGTACCGCGACCAGTATGATGAGTACATAGACCTAGCCTAAGACTTCACCAGAGAGCTAGCTCTCAGCGCCAGGAAAGCTACTGAGTAGATTAATAAAAAAACTAGGAGAACTCAGCCGCCGCTAACTTAGCAGTCTTACTTAAGAGCCGAGCGCCTGACTCGCGCAGTAACTACCACTATCCTACTAATACCCATCCCCAAGCCAGCTAGTTGCTACAATTACGGGAAACCTGGCTACTTTACAAAAGACTACCGACTACCTGCCTAAGCTATAGCTAAAGTAATTGAGCCTATAGATACTAATGAAGAGCTCTATACGCCCTAGGACACTAGCAACAATAAAGAGTTTCAGCTTGCTACAGAAGAACTATCAGGGAAAGACTCACCCTAGGGGAAGTCTCCTTTCTAGGGTTACCCCCTAGAGCTACTAACTAGTTCAACTCTCGCTAACTGCTATTTAGCGGACCGGCCTTTACCCTGCCCTGCTATATCTCTGCTAGCGGACTAGCTATCAAGCTAAGCAGCCTTCTTGATACTGGAGCTAGTAGTTTTATCCTAGTACACCTAAAGCACATGCGCGCTATTAAGAAAGGGCTTAAGGTAAAGACTTACCAGATAGAATCTATCCCCCTAGCTGGCTACGACAACAGACCAAACGGATAAGTAAATAAGTACTTCTAGGCCGATCTAGTACTAGACAACTACCGCCTGTTAACCTACTTCATCTTCTGTAACACTAGCCGCCACGACCTTATAATCGGCCGTAAGCTGTTTAAAGATATAGGTGCTTTAATTAACTGCAAGGAGCGAGCGCTTAAATGGCCAGATAACAAGCTAATTAACTATAAGCGCGACATCGTCATTCTAACGCGAGGCCTATTAACTAAAATCAACCCCTCATACCAAGCTGATACTGACCGACGTGACAAGCTGATAAATATGGCAATTCTATAGTGCACCCGTAAGCCACCTCAGCGCTCGCCCCAGCGTGTGGTATAGTAAGAGAATATTAGGAAGATAGAAGAGCAGCTTCACTTACGATAGTAGCTAGAGCTAAGTAAGCAAACCCTCTACCCTCAGCCTATCTCACGCGAAGACCTCTCTAAGGTAGGCCTCGAGATTAATACTATAAAAGCTGTTGCCTTTATAATGCACGCACGGTAGAAGGAAACTGTGCTAGGGTATACTAGCGTCTATGAAGTAGACAAGCTTATCTAGGACTGTAGAGATGAGCTCAGCCTGCCAGACCTAAAGCTCTCCTCCTAAAGCCCTAGGGACCCCTTAGTAAAGGCTTCGCTAGAAGAGCCCTATCAATCAAATAAGGACCTCACGGGAGAAGAGGAACTTTGGCAGCTTATCAAGCAGAAACTACTCCACCCTAGCTACGCCGGCGTGACTTAGGCCCACTTCTTAAAGAAGGACTCAGACATGCTGCCCCCGCATCGCGAAGGTGTTAACTATAATATTAAACTAACAGCTGAGAACACGCTGACGTTAAGCCTACTGTATAGCATGTCTCTCAAGTAGCTACAGCTTATCAAGACCTACCTGGACGATCACCTTAGACGAGGGGTTATCACTCACAGCGACGCTTCGTATGCTTCCCCAGTACTATTTGCTAAGAAGCCTAGAGGAGGGTGGCGCTTCTGCGTTGACTACCGTAAGCTTAATACCATTACAAAGAAAGACGCCTATCCGATCCCGCTGATTCAGGAGACCCTTGCCCGCCTAGCACGTGCAAGGGTGTTCACCAAGCTTGACATACGATAGGCCTTCTATCGTATACGTCTGAACAAGGACATAGAGGACCTGACTACATTCTGTACTCGGTATGGGAATTACAAGTATCGCGTGCTACCATTTGGTCTCTGTAATGGCCCTGCTACATTCCAGCGCTACATTAACAAGGTGCTTCATGGCCTACTAGACGACTTCTGCACTGCTTACCTTGACGATATCCTGATCTACTCTGAAGACCCGCTGCAGCATGAGGAGCACGTTGCTCAGGTGCTAAGACGTCTCCAGGACGCAGGCCTCCAGGCAGACATTAAGAAGAGCGAGTTCGCTGTCACTAGAACGAAGTTCCTAGGCCTCATCATCAGCACAGAAGGGATCCAAAAGGACCCTGAGAAGGTCGCTGCTGTACAGGAATGGCCAGTACCTACGTCAGTCAAAAGCCTGCAATCCTTCCTAGGATTCTGCAATTTCTACAGAGCTTTCCTAAAAGACTATGGACGTATCATTCGACCGCTTACTAAGCTGCTTAAGAAGGGCGCATGGCACGCCTTTGGCGAACGCGAGCTGGCAGCCTTCTAGCAAGCTAAAGATCTAATGCTGTCAGATAATGTCTTAGCTCACTACTCGCCCTACCGCTAGACGCGTATGGAGACAGACGCAAGTGATGGGGTCGTCGCAGGGGTGCTATCGCAGCTCCAAGAGGATGGCCTCTGGCGACCTGTAGTCTTCTACTCTAAGACTATGAGCGAGCCCCAGATGAACTATAACATACACGATAAAGAGATGTTAGCTGTAATCTACGGCCTCCGAGAATGGCGCTCGCAGCTTATAGGCTTGCAGACTATAGAGTCATTCAGTGCCCTGACTGACCACCGCGCGCTAGAGTACTTCTCTACGAAGCGAGAGCTTACTCCCCGCCAGATGCGCTGGGCAATAAGCGTAGCAGACTATCACCTGACGTTTACCTATCGCCCTGGCACGGCCAACGTAGTAGCCGACGCGCTCTCGCGCAAGCAAGAGGAACTGAAGACCCAGAAAGACAAGGACAAAGCAGCCTGAACACGCGCCTTTCTCTCAGCAGAGCAAATC
>ML994720.1:0-121827 GCA_010093925.1 Zopfia rhizophila CBS 207.26 | reverse complement strand
GAGCCACATACCTCACGACAAGACCCCAGGCTTACTTAAATCACTGCCAATCCCTAAGCGAGCATGGCGAGACGTCTCCATGGACTTTAAGTCCTTCCCTCTAGATAAGAAAGGATACGACTGCGCCTTTGTCGTCATGGACCGGCTAAGCAAGCGCTGCTTCTCACTACCTTACCATAAGACAACTACAGCTACTCAGGCAGCTGATATGTACTATCGCTACATCTAGCGAGTATTTGGCCTGCCTAGGTCAATAGTCTCTGATCGCGGTCCTCAGTTCACCTCAGCATTCATAGATGAGCTATGCCGACTAACAGGAATCAAGCAAAAGCTCTCAACGCCGTATCACCCCCAAACTAACAGGAACACTAAGGTCCTGAACCAGTACATCGACTAGCGCCTACGCCCATTCGTCAACCACTATCAGGATAACTGGTCAGACCTGCTGCCCTACATGGACTGGGCCCAAGCAATTCTACCACATAAGACTACAGGCTTATCACCCTATCAAATTGAGTTTGGCCACCAGCCAATCTATCACTGGGACTAAGAGGAACGTACGAAGGTATCTACTACAGTCCGCGAACAGATGTCACGTGAGGAAGCGCAGAGCTACGCTAAAGCTCGCCACAATGCGGTAAAGCTAGCTACAGAGATAGCTCAACAAGGGATCGCTCAAGCACAAGAGCGACAGGCTCGACAGGCTAACAAGAAGCGCCGCAAGCCAGACTTCTCTACAGGAGACGAGATATACGTTACACCTAAGGGCTTCACCACTAGCCGACCTAGCCAGAAGCTAGACCAGCAGATGTACGGACCCTATCCTATTATAGGCATAAAGGGACATTCCTATCACCTTAAGCTGCCGCCGTACATGCGTATACTTGACGTCTTCTACGCAGACCGCCTACGGAAGGCTTCTACTCGCCCACTGCCTGGCCAAATTGAACCTGAGGAACCGCCTATCGAGGTTAACGGGCATCCTGAGTGGCCAGTGCAGGAAATCCTTGATAGCCACCTATTCCATAGCCGACTATAGTACAAAGCATCCTGGCTAGCTTATGACCCAGATCCTGCCTGGTACAACGCCCAAGGCTTTATAGGCACCCCACACAAGGTAAGAGACTATTATAAGGCCTATCCAGAGAAGGCAGGACCGCCAGCACGACTAGACGCCTGGTTGAAAGCATACGAAGCAGAGGAGGATCTAGAAGTGATAGAGGAGGATGACAAGGCAGCTTTAAAGACAAGAGTAGTACAGAAATCAGTAAGGAGGAGATTATAACCTAGAGACTCGGGGACGAGCCTCCCTTAGAGGAGGGGTAATGTAACAGTGCTACTCGCTCTGCTCGCTACAGGCCACATAATATCACAACTGGCTACGCTAGCCACGACCTAGCGCAGAGCTCAGAGCATGGCTAGCTCGCGCTTAGGCTATGCACCGCCCTATTTAGAGGCGAGCCCCCTTTATACCTCTTCTCTCCCCATCTTAGTGTAGCTGAAATAGAGCCAACTTATCCCGTCAACCTGTATTCATGCAATGACGCGTGAAGACTAAGCCCGTCATCACACTAATATAATTACTCTACTAATAATAAAAGCTTTAAAAAAAAGTAAATTAGTTAAAAGTTATCTCGCTTAATATCCTCCGTGTTAGCTGGATTGGTTTTAGTGTGGTAAATTATAACTCTAAAATCCCATTTCTTAAAAGCATTTAAGCCTATATATAATTAATAGTTTAGGTTAAAATATATAAGAAAACGTGTATCTTTAAAGGCGTCTTAAATTATATAATATAAAATCCAAAGATTTTCTTTCTTTTATAGTATAAATATTGTTTTTGTATAGTGTATTCTAGTGTAACTAGACTTTAGCATTTTCTTTAATAGTTTAGTCTCTTTATATATAAGTAGTTTAATAAGCTAATAATAATACTTAATATACTATTAAAGTTATTTGGTTAAACTAATATATACTTTAAGGTCTTAAGGTATTTTTAGGAATCTCAAGTTTTAAATTACTATAAGCTTTTTCTTAGAGGTATATATTCTAAATGTGTTAACTCTCTATTTAAATAAAATTACTAATAGAAAACTAAGATACGTTTTTAAGCTACTTAACGTGAAATCTTTTTATATAAATACTATAAATAGCTAGTTAAGATATTATAGAAGTTTTTCTAAAATATAATTTATTACTAACATATTATTAATAAATCCGTATGCGAAGTTCTAATAGCTAGACTTTTAAATTATCTTATTAGTTTACCACTAAGCGTATAGTAGAGAACTATAATATTCTATAAATACCGTATTCTATTTTTCTAGCTCTTTATATAAGATTATTATGGTTTTATAGTAATCCTTACTAAACACTAGAAACTAAAGAAATAGGCTACTATATTAATTATTAACAGGAAACTCTTTTCTTATATATATATAATAATATCTTTCTAACTAAAAATTAAATAGCTATTCTTAATTAAAATCTTATTTAATTCTTAAATGTTTATAATTACTTATTTCTTTTAAATAAGTTCCCCATTAACCATCACGTTCATCCAGACTATAAATACTAGGAAAGTAAATAATATACTATTCTTTAACTATAAGAGCTTACCTTTTTTCTAAAGTTTATTAAATATTTTATTTACTAGCTTTTTTTCTTAGGTTTAAGTGGATATATATAATATATAAGATTTACTCTAACCGAATGCTAGTTATTTATAAGGGGAATTCTTAATTATTTATTCTCTAAAAAGTTAACCACCTTACTATTATCAGTAAATAAATTAGAATACTTTTTTATAATTATATTAATTCTTTATACTGCTAATTATAAACTATATATTATTACTCTAAAAGCTTTTTTCTATTTATTTTTTCTAATTTAGCGTAATTTATGTGATTTAAAGAGCTCTTATTTTTTTTAGATATTACTTATACTAGCTTTAGCTATATTAGTATAGTAACTAACTTACTTATTATAAAAATTAGTCTTTATTTTTGTTTCCCGCTTAATTCTAATATTTTTACGTAAAAGCTGCTTTATCTTTAGATTATATAAGTAATTATTAAAAATTATATATTTTTTTATTTTCTAGAAGAGTACGCGTTCGCCCGTAAGAATATATAGATTTTATTATATTTTTATATAACTATCTAGTTTAAAATACTAGAGCTAGCTAATATTAATCTCTTTTTAAATAGTAAATAGTTTAATTAAAGTATTATACACGTACACTGTGTTAATATTTATATTTATAATTTAAGAATATAGTCCTCCAGCTGAGCCTAGTCTTCTTAGATTATATTCTAAATTAAAGATATAATCACGGTTCTTTAGGAGCTATTTCTTTTTATTTATAATAATTTAAATAAATGCTATTATATTACTTAGTATTATTATATTCTTTATAGTTCTTACTAACTAGTTTAGAAGATATTAATCTCTTATCTAGATAATAAGAGGTACTTTAAGATTTTTATATAATCTAATTCTTATTATTTAATTCACGCTATTAATATTAATACTGTTTGAAATAAGTATATTATTTTTAAGTAGAATATTTACACGCAAGTTTATTATTAAGTGTGCTTTAAACTTAAGATATGTTATTACCTTCACTTTCCTTCCATTCAAGCCAATATAATAACCTGAAATAAAAAGATTAAGAATGATGAATTTTAAGGCTTTTATTAGGTTATTACCGACTCCGCATACTCCTATTTATTTGGTTATTAAATAAATTTCGACTTCTAGGTAATATTTTTATATGAGGTTTTTATCTATAAGTAATATAATATTTCTAAGTCTAAATAAATAGAGATTAATTCTCCTTCTAGTTTTAATACCACTTGTGTGCTGTAATAGCTTCAGGTTTAAAAATTATTACTATTATCTATAAGTAACTTTATATTCAACTTAATTATTTCTATTATACATTAAGGTTTTAGGATGATACTTTTAATAGTTCTTATTATTAAAAACTTCTTTTTACATTCTTTAAGATATATATATAGCTTATTATTTGATAAGTATATTATTTTATAATATTTATATTAAAATTCTTTTAGCTTCTTTTAAACCTAAGTGTAGTATATACTAACTATATTTTTATTTTCTAAATCCTATAATTTATTTAGTTTAGATACTATCTTTTTTCTCTACTGGTTATTTTATTCCCGTATGTTATTTATACTCTAGTGTACTAAATTCCGTTCTGGAAAGCCTATTTCTTAATATTCTAATTACTTAAATCTGCTGTTTCTGTGTTGTTTAATTAGAAAAATTATAACAATACCATACTATACTAATACCTTATCTTAGTATATTCTCTTTTATTATAAACAGATTATTAGTCTCTATTTCTTATAGTAAGAGTTTATTTTAGAGGTAATATTACCTATATAGTTATTCTATTTATATTTACTATATTTATGTTTTATTATAACTATAGTTAATAAGTATACCTACTATTCTTATACTAGCGCTAGCTTGTTTCTGTAAATTAACTAAAACTATTACTAGTTCCTTTATTTCTTAAGAATTAGTTACGTTAGTACGTTTTAGATATTAAGTATTAATCTTTTAATAAATAAAGTTTCTTTATACCTATTTCTATATTAAGATAGATTTATATAAGGCTTTATTAAGTCTCTTACTTCTTACCTAATATTTAAATAAAGATAGAAACTTTTATTTAAGTTATAAGTTATAGAATAGAATTACAGAGAAACGTATGTAGTCTGTTTTATATAAAATCTAACTATATAATTATATCCAGCATTTCTGCTAATTTTATATTTTAAATAATTATATATATATATAGTCTTATAGAGTGCTGTATTTTTATATTCTTAAGTATATACTTTACATTTAATAAATTATTTATTACTTTCTAGAAGGGAGGACGGAACTGCTGGACTAAATACTTTTTCTATTTTTTTAGTCCTAAAGTATAGTATAAAGCATTTTTTCTAATATTTATTAATATTATAGTAAACTATTTAAGAGCATTTTCTTATAGGTATTATAAAATTCTAGATTTAATAATTATCTTATTTTAGTCACCGCGTGACGTAATAGCGTCTTAAATATAATTAATAAAAATAAATACATCTTATATATATATATCTTATTTAATATAGACTATGTTTTTTTTTCTGAATGATATAAGGAGATTTAGTTGAAAATAGCCTATCTTATAAATATAAAAGCTTATGTGATTAGACTATATAGTCTATTAATCTTATTAATCTTATTATATCTTATTTATTTCAGCTTACATGCTATTTAGGGCTGTTATAAACTATATAAAGAAAGTACTTATTTATTATATATTAAATACTTAATATAGTAAAGCTTACTATCTAGCTAGATATTTATTATTATTACTTAATTCTTATCTGATTTCTTTAGTTTTATTTAGTGAAATTATTTAAGCAGTGTTATCTCTATAATATCTTTTATCTTTATTTTATCTTAAAAATTTAGCTTTCTTATACTATAGGTTACTGCTATTTTTAGATATACTAATTATTTATAATACTATCAGATCTTGCTTAAGTATGTTTTTAGTATTAACTAAAGAAATAAATTTAGCCTGTATAGATAATACTAGTTTTAAAGTTATTTATTTAATATCTTCTAAGATCATACCTGCACTTAGGGCTTTATAATATTTATAATTAATATTAATATCTAAGAAATTATCTATATTATGAATTTATATATTAATTATTCCTTTTTTTTCTTTAATACCTTATGTTAACTAGATTCCTAGCAGTTAAGCTTCCTACTTTATAAGTTACTAAACCTAATATATAAAATTATTTAGGAATTAGTTAATTATGGTACTACACTAATTACTTATACGACTTATAAAAATTATAAATTTAAAAACTAATAAATATTAAATACTTAAATATGTTATAAAATAGGTACCTTTAAGGCATATAGTAATCTAGTATAGTTAAAAAGAATTATTTAAAAAGCATTCTCTAGAAATATGTATGTGTAGTTTATAAAATATATTATAATTATAAGCTAATAACATAATTAAGTTTCCTAATAACTATAAATTTATATTACTTATACTTTTTAGTAGATATATATAGTAGCTAGCTAGTTTATCCAGTACGCTTATTTATAAAAGCTTATTAATTTAAATAGTATAAGTTTTTTTATTTTTAAATAGAAGGTATATATTACTCTAAATAAACAGCTTATACACTGTAAATAGTAGTAGGTTTGTTATAATATAATTAAATTTATATAGTACTTAGTAAAGCTAACTTAATAGAACTAGTAAAAACTATAAATATATCTCTTTAAATACATTAGGCTTAAATAGTAGGCTTTAAATAGTATAAAAATATATTACTAGTAAGTTTAATAGCTCTAATAAGTCTAGTAGCTCTAGTTAGAAAATAAGATCCTAATAAATCAAAAGATTCTAGTTGTCTAAAAAAAGTTTTTAGCTATTAATTATAGCAGAAATACACAATACACAATACTATAAAGTTATAAAGTTAAATATAAATTAATTATTTCTACTAGTTATAGAAGCAGGTAAGAATATTTTCTGTCTACTAACTAATATAATCACGTGATATCACGTGATATCATGTGATATTATATAGTAATATTCTCTTATATAGTGCCTTCATCCCACATTTATAATAGTTTTATAACTATTTAGTTTTATTTTAAGCTTAAGATAATTTACTTTTTAGTTTATATAGTATTTTATAAATAGTTAGCTTATACCTATAATTAGTATAAAATAGTAATATATTAGTTATAAATAATTTTACATTGTTATAAGTAAACTATACTAAAAGTAACAACTTAACTTAATTTTCTTAAAGGTAGTTAATATATATTCTTAAATAGTATTTTAAAGTCTAATTAGTATGTTTTGTTTACTTATTTATTTAAAAATAAAAGCTTATTAAAAACTTATTTCTTAACTCTAACCTAGCTAACAAAGTTTTCTAAAAGTATAATATAAATAATTTATTTTAATTAGTAATAAACTCTTTAAGTAACTTATATTTTAAGATTACTATTTTTAAAATATTATGTGCTAGTTTTTTTACTAATAAATTTATAACTATTAAATTAAAATATATGTACTTTATTAATCTGTTTATAATAACTAGTATTATGTTATATTTTCTATTATTTCTTAGTTTTTTAAATAATAGTAATTTTATAATAAAGTTTATTAAAACTAACTACTATAATTATTTTAGTATTTTTAATAGTTATAAAAGTCTATAGAGCTTATATTATACTAGTTTATTGTTTTTATATTTTAGACAAGTTTTAATTACTTTCTTTACTTTTTATTTCAACTTTTTAATATAGAAATTTCTAAAGATTTATATTATAGTCTTTTTTACTTTTTAATATCTATATATAATAGCTTTATAATTCTTTTTAATTAATTTCTTATATAGTTTTTTTAGCACATAAATAAGTCCATTTATATATATAAGTTTTAATTCTAGGTCTTAAAAATTTTATTACTTAAAATTCTATATTTTTGTTATTTAGTAATTTTTAACTCTTGTAATTATTACTATTTTTAAATAATTATAACTTATAGACTTATTTAGTTTTATTATTAATACTATACTTAGTATTAGTTTATATTGTTTTATATAATTTAGTTATTAGCTAAGTATGTTTACCACTTTATTTTCTAATTCTCTTTAGTAGAATATCTTAAAATTATAAATAACTAGTACTTTTAACTAATGTATTTATTTTCTATTTAACTTTTTTATAATAGTAAAGCTTATTAAGTTTTTATAATCTAAAAAAACTTCTACTTAATACTTAGTTTTTTTAAGGTAAATTTATTATTTCTTAAATACTACTACTACTACTAATAGTTTTTTTATTATAAATATTATAATTTAACTTAGCTTCTATAAGTTTCTTTAATAAATAATTTATAGAATAAAAACGTTTATTTTTATGTTTTTAACTATAAACTATTTTTATTACATAATTAAACATATTTGTTTCTAGTATAATTAGTAATTTTAGATTAAATATTTTTAATATTAATACTTAGGTGAACTTGCTCTTAAGTTTTTAAATACTTACTACTATTTTTACTTTTAACTAAATTTATTATCTTTTTTAGTTAACTCTATTAAAAGAGTAGTAATTTTTGAATTTTTTTTTTATAAACTTCTTATAGAAATTTATAAATTCTAAAAATAACTATATCTCTTTTACTATTATTAGTATTAGCTATTCTTGTATTTCTACTAACTTCTTTAAATTTACTAAAATTTCTTTTCTTAAAATAATAAATTCCAGAAACTTTGTTTCTGTAATATAGAATTTATATTTTTTTTAGCTAAATTAAAAAGCTATACTTCTAAAGTTTTCTTAAAATCTGTTTTATGTATATTTTATGCTCTTTAAGTGTTTCACCTATATATACTAGTATATTATCTAAGTATACTATTATAAATATATTTAGGTATTTATAAAGTATATAATTAATAACTACTTAAAAAGCTATTAGTATATTTATTAATTTAAATAGTATAATATAGTACTTAAAAAGTTTATATCTTGTTTTAAATACTATTAACTATTTGTATTTCTTCTTAATTTAGATTTTATAGTATTTCTTTAAAATATTAAATAGACTAAACTACTAAGCTTCTTAAAGTCTATCTATTAGCTCTTAAATTAATAGTAATATGTATTAATTTTTTATTATTATATAATTTAGTTATTTAAATTTTATATATAATTATAGTTTTCTATTTTTCTTAAGTATAAATAATATTAGTAAAGCCATTAGGCTTCTACTTAGTTATATATATTTTTTCTTAAAGTTCTTTTTAATATACTATTTTAATTCTTTTTATTATACTCTTAATAGAGGATATATTAGTTTTAGTTTAAGCTCTTTTTTATTTTTAACTAGTATTTTATAATTCTAAGGTTAATAGTTTAAAAGTGCATTTTCTTTCTTTTTATTAAATAAATATGTAAATTCTTTATACTCTTAAGGTATTTAGGCTTTAGTAGTGTTTACAGCTTATTTCTAAATTTATACTATTTTAATATCTTATATTGTATTCCATAAGTGAGCTGCGCACCCAAGCGAGCTGCGCATCTGGAAATTCACCAAAATCTCGAAATTTTCCACCTTAATATCTCAACAACCACTTAATGATAAATTCTCAAAATTGAAATTTGAGCTTTCGTATATACATTACAGCTTTCATGAGAGTTGCATAAACATTGGTTGAGTAGTTTCTGAGATATAGCGATTCGGCTTCGTTTTGGCTTCTAAATCGCTAATCGCTATATCTCAGAAACTACTCAACCAATGTTTATGCAACTCTCATGAAAGCTGTAATGTATATACGAAAGCTCAAATTTCAATTTTGAGAATTTATCATTAAGTGGTTGTTGAGATATTAAGGTGGAAAATTTCGAGATTTTGGTGAATTTCTAGATGCGCAGCTCGCTTGGGTGCGCAGCTCACTTATAGAATATAATAGTTATTTCTTCTATAATTATTATATAGCCTTATATAAAAAAAATTATTTTAGAATATTTTCTTATTACTTTTAGTTTTATATTTATAATACTTTCTTTACTAAATTATACTATTAAATAATTTTTTATTACTAGTTTATTATTAAATTATGTAATAAAAGTTAATTCTATTCTAAAATTATGTTAAGTTTTTTTATGTTTAGAATATTAATATAGTAGATATTTTTATGGCCTATTATTTCTAGCTTAATTACTATAGTCTTTAAATTAATTAGACTCTTTTTAAAAGTTATTATATTATTATTTACTTACCTTACCCTTACTAAATACACCTTTTCTTAGTATAATACGTTATTTTATTTAATTTATTAATTTAAAATATATGTTTTATTTACTTTACTATTTACTAGTACTTTTAAAAGTTTTTTGTTTACTTTTATACTAAAGTAAAGATATAGTTTTTATAACATTTATTATAGTCTAAAAGTTTTAATAGTTATGTTATTAGCTTAAGCTTTTTACTAATAGCTATTTAGTTTTTTAATATAAAATTACATATACTATATTTTTGATTCCATTTTTTTTTAAATTAAATTACTTTTATTTAACGTGTATAGAGTAATAGTTATAGTAGTATACTAAATATAATAACTTACTATACTTTTTTTATACTTTATTTTTATATACTAAATATTTCTATTTTAAGAATTTTTTTTATAAGAAAGCTTTTAGTATTACAAGTTATTTTAGTACTATTTAATTTTTAATTTTTTTTATAGCATTTATATTTAAGTATATATTTCTTTTAATATTACTATTAGTATTATTAACTTTATTAGTTATTTTTATTTTTTATATTTACTATAGTGTTTAGAGTTTCTAGAATATATTTATTAAGTTTTTATATTTTTCCTACTTTTTTATATGCCTTTTGTTTTTTTATTTCTTTTATTTAAATTAAATATATTATTTATGTATATGTTTTTTTTATATAGTTAACTAACTTATAACTCTAATATTTCTAATTTTTTAATTTTTAAAAAACATTAGTATTTTTAATTTATATAGTAGGTAAAAGTGTTTTTATTTTATTATATTTATTACTTTTACTTTCTAGCTTAGTTTTTTGTTTTAGTTAAACTAGAGTAAGTTTTTTTTTTTAGTTTTTAAAAGTATACAATTTTCCTTACTAAATCTCTATTAGAAATTAAGGTATTTTTTTATAAGACTATTATACTATAGAAATATTACTTACTTTAATTAATTCTTTAAATTATAAAATTCTTTTCCTAGTATAGCTTTCCAATACTTGGTTTTATAAGTTAATTTTATATATTCGTTAATTTTATAGATTTAATATATGTTTTTATTTAGCTACTTTTAAATAGTTATTATTATAATTTTAAAAACTTTATATAACGTATTTAATAAGTAAGTAGGTTAGATAAGTAAGTAGATTACTTTAAAACTTATTAAAAAATTAAGAATTTACACTTAAATATTTTAATAACTATATAATGATAAATTTAGAAGATTTAATAACTAATTAGTAGTACTTTAGAATAAATGCCATTAAATTTTTAAGAGCTAGTAATTAATTATTATTAAGATATTTAAGAAAAGGTAAATATGGGGGCTGAAACACTACTATCTTAATAACAATTAATTACTAGCTCTTAAAAATCTAATGCTATCTATTTTAAAGTACTACTAATTAGCTATTAAATTTTCAGAATTTATCATTATGTGGTTATTAAGATATTTAAGTGTAAATTCTTAATTTTTTAGTAAGTTTTAAGATAACCTGCTTACTTATCTAACCCACTTACTTATTAAATACATTATTAAAAGTTCTATTTCCTAAAATAGTTATTTTTCTTTACTAATCTTCTAAAGTATAAGAGATTAAGTATTTATATTTATTACTTAGTACTACTTTTTTACCACTTTTTATAATACCTTTTTTAATTATTACTAGCTATCTATAAGTTTATGCTTTGTTTTCTAATGTCTTTTCTTATAATTCTTTTTATAATATTCTTTAGATTCATAGATTTAACACCTATTCTTATTAAGTCTTTTTTTAATAGTTTTAACTGACCACTTGCTTTTTTACTATAAGTTCTATTTTATAAGCTTAGATTTTATTTTTATTATTATTACAATTCTTAATTTCTTGTCTAGATATTTTTTTTATAAAGTAACTAATGTTACTATATTTTAAACATACTTTTTTATTAAGCTACTTTTTTAGCTTTTTTTATTATAGTTTTTTTATTTAAAGTTTATTAATATTCATTTCATTATAAGTCTAATTTTATTACGTTAATATATTTTTTATAGTTATTAATTAATTTTTTTTATATTTTAATTTATGTGTATACTATTTATTATTAATACATACAGCAGACTTTATAAAAACTTAAAAAAAATTTAGTTAAATTTTTTTTTTGCTAGCTTATTTTTAATTTAATTCTTAAGTTTAGTATAGGAAGCTGTTATTAATAGTATATTATTTTAGTTAATTTATAACTATAGCTATTAGAATTCTATAGTATATACTAAAACTAATTTATTTTATTATAAGTTATATATTTTTTGTTCTATAGAGTATTCTTTATTAATTTCTTTAAAAACTATTATAATTTATTTTTTAAAGTACCTCTATTTTCTAAAAACTATTTTAATTTTATTTAATATTTTTAATACGTTTTTATTTTTATTTATATAATTTCTAACTAAAGACTAAAACTAATTTAAGGGTCTACTTTTTATATATATACTAGTTACTAGAATTTTGTCTTAATTTTTAAAAAAAAATTAATTTATTAAATTAAGTGTACATCTCTATTCTTGTTAGAAATTTTTTAAAATATTTTTTTATGTAATTAAACTTTTTTAGTACTTAAACTTTAGTACTTAATATATATACTTATATATCTACTTAATTTTTAAGTTTAAAAACTATTTATTATAGCTCTAAAATCTGTGCCTATTGTTACTATATAATTTAGGCTATAAATAATACTAGTACTAAAACTAAACTACTTAAGTTTATTATTATTATTATATATAGTTTATATAACTTATAAGTACTTATAGTATTACAGTTTATTTAGACTTTAAGAAAGTTTTTATAAATAGTTTTCTTAAGATTCTTTTTAGCTTTTATGTATTTATAACTTAGAAATTATATTCCCTAGTTTTTACTACTAATACTATAATAATATAGTATATAGATTTCTTTAATATAGTAAGTATAAATATAATTTATATTAGAGCTTTAATAATTATATAAAGTTATATAGTAACTTACTAACATAATATTCTAATAATATAAAAATATAACAAGGTAATAGTTTAACTAATTTATTATATAACTAATTTTAGAGAGTTGCTTTAAAATAAAAAAAATAAGTATAAAAAGAAAAACTATCTAAAAGCTAAAAAGAACGCCTTTTATATAGTAAATTCTCTGCTTATAATTTATAGATAATAAGTTCTAATAAGCGTTTTAAGCTTTTATTACTATTTTTTATACTTATTACACTTGTAATTATATACGTAAAATATTACGTATTTTTTTTACTATTAGCTTTATTTTTTATTTAGTTTTTTAAAGTGTTTACTCTATTTTTATTCTAGCTTTATACTTTCATGCGTATTTTTTTGCTAATAGCTATTAATTTTCTTTTAGTTAGTTTACTACCTTCTATTTATAATTATTACTTATAATAAATTCTTACTTATTACTACTTATAATACTTTAGTACTTATATATCTTTTTAGTATATTAGTTAATATCTATTATTAAATTAGTTAAGTTAGCTTACTAGAGCTAGTTTTAAATACAATTTTAAAGTTTTTTAGTACTAGTATAAATAAACTAATTTAATTTTTTAATAGTTTAAAAAAGCTAGTAATAACACTTTTTATATTCTTTTTCTATTAATAAAGAAAATACTTGTACTAGTAGTTAATAAATAAATGTATACTTTTATATTAAAGGTATTAAGTTTATAAAAAAAATAATTCTTAATATTAAATAACTAAAAGTTTTTTAAAAGTTTTTTTTTAAAAAATAAAAATAAAGTTTTCACAAATAGTATAGTTACAAAAAAGCTAAATATATAGCTTATAATATAAATAAAATAAGTTTCTTTATTTTAGCTTTTAAGCTAAAATGTTTTATAACTTTATATAATAGTTTTATAAGTTTTTAAAGTAAAGTTGATAGTACCTAATTTAAAAGATTTTATAAAATAATACTATATTTATTTTTTTAATTATTTTAATGAAAACACTAAGTAATATTTAATTTATGGAATTATTATAAACTAATATTATAGTTTTAATTACTTTATAATACTTATTTTTATATAGCTTTTTTAGTATAGTACTAAGTTTAAATACCATAAATTAGTAAATATTATTTTTAGAAAAAGAAATAAAGTAAAGAGTTATAATATACTTAAAAAGTCTAGAAAATAGCTGTTTAAAAAAAACTTAATGTAATTATTAAAACTATAAAATTTATTAGCTTTTATAGTAACTTTATAAATTTAAAGAAATTAAATAAATATTACTTTAAATCTAGTACTACTGAATTAAACTTTTTTACTACTATAACAAAGTTAAATAAGTAGTTAAAACTAGTAGTAAAGTATTTATAAATAAGCCTAAAAAGGTATTAAAGTGCCTAGCTAAAAATAAATAATAAAAATCTACTTTATAGTTTTAAACTTAGTTTAATACGTTTATAAAATACTATTTTAAATATTATTAGTAAGTATTATTTAATATTTTAGTTACTAAAATTAGTGCAATTATATTAATATTTAAAAAGTAGTTAAATAAGCTTATTAGAGTATTTTTACTTAGTATTTATAAAAACTAGTTTTTAAGTTTTTATTTTTATACTTAAGTTACGCTTTTTATTATAATTATAAGTTATAGAAAAGTACTTTTTAGTAGAAACAAAGCTTAAAACTTTTTAAGTTAAAAAGTAATATAATAAAAAATTGCTCTAAAACTCTTTAAGTTAACAAAAAAAAATTTAATAAAAAAATAAGGAAAGTAAAAGTAAAAATAATCTATAATATTATTTATAGTAAATAGCTTTTTTAAAATACATGAAAATGTATATATAATAGTTTTATAATAGCTTTTTTTTATAGTAATATTTTTTTTCTTAGATTTTTTTAAAATAAGTTACTATTTATAATAAAAATAAGCTAATTACTAAAATACTTAATAGTATAAATTAAAAGTAAATTTTTTTATAATTTTACATACTATTAAACTATTTAATAAACTTTATTAATATAAGCTTTTAAAGAGCTAAAAATTTTGAAATATTTTTAGTAAAAATAAATAAACTTAGGTACTAATTTTTAATATATAAGTTATTAATAAAAAAAGCTTATAATTTATTAAATTATAAAAGTACTATTTTATTACTTTGTAAAAAAATTTAAGTTACTAAGTATAAATATAAAGCTTTATTATTTAAATAGCTAAAATAGTAGTAAAAATTACTTTTTATAAATTTTACTTAAAGCTAGATTTAGTATTATATGCAAGCTTAAATTAAATATACTAAATAAAACTAGGTATTATTTTAAAAAAGTTTAATTTAAAAAAGCTTAATTTAAAAAATACCTAATTTAAAAAAGTTTATTTAGTATATTAATTACGTAATATTTTATATAAAATGTTTAATAGTTTTATTAAAAAAAATTCTATACATATCATATTTATATAAAAATAAATAACTTTTAGACTAAAGAAATTAAATATAAGTATAAGTAAAAATTTTACCCTTTTTTTTACTTATATATAGTATGATATTTATTAGTTTAAGTTATTTCTATAATTTTTTATATTTAAGATAGTAAAGGTTTTAAATCTAACTTATAATATTTAGAAAATAATAATATTAATTCTTAAGGCTACATATTTTAAAGCACATTTTTTTTCTTTATATAGTAAATTAAGGTCTATAGTTTACTAAAAGTATTATTTTATTTACTTAAGCTAGGTTCTAAAGCTAAGTATATACTTAAAATTAAAATACCTTAAGACTATTAAAAATATGTTAAATAGAAACATATTTTAGCTAAAAGTTATAGTATTTAAGTTCTATTATTACTACTATAGTACTAATTATTAAGATACTTTTTAACTACTATATTATTTAACGTTAGAACTTTTTTTAAAAAAACTTAGTAACTAAAAAAGTAGAGCTACTATATAGCTTAATATATATTCTAATATCTTTAAAATATAATTCTAGTCTAGCTTTTATAATAAATTAGAATAAAATATTACTTATAGTTTCTATTTTACTAAATCTTTTCTTTTATTTAGTTAGTTATAAATTAAAATAAATTATTTCTTAAACATAATTTTATAAGTTATAAATTCTTAATAAAGTAGTTAATAAAAGTTATTATAAGCTTTAATAATTAAAGTAAGCATTTTTATGTGTTAGTTAAAATTTTTAAAATAAATGGAATTTATACTAAACTACTACTATTTTATTAATTTTTTAATTTTGTTAAATTTATTTACTTTAAGTAGCTAGAAAATTTTAGCTAAACTTTTTAACTAGTTAGTTTAATTTATTTAGTGCTAAAAAAGTATTAAAATATATATTTTATTTATATTAACTAAATATATAAGCTTATAACTAAATATAAAATTATTTTTACTTATATAGTAATACTATTTTTATTATTAATATTTTAAGTTCTAAAGTATAACTTATTATTATTAATATATTTTGAACTTGCTTATAAAACCTTAGCTTAAAAAGAATACTAATATTAATTAATTAAATAAAAAAGACTTATAAAATAATTACTAAATAATAGAATATAATTTAAGTTATTATAAATAGCTATATTAGTAAAAAAGTTTTAGTAAAGTTATTTTTATAAGTATAACGTGTTTTATAGGTGAGCGGAACACCTGGGTAAGTGGAACACTTTAAAATTTACTAAAAAATCAAAAATTCCCACCTTAATATCTTAACAACCACTTAATAATAAATTCTAAAAATTGAAATTTAAGCTTCTTTATATACATTACAGCTACTATTAAAGTTGCATTAAAATTAGTTTAGTAATTTTTAAGATATTAACCTTTAGAAGCTAAAACTAAGCTAACTTTCTATATCTTAAAAACTACTAAACTAATTTTAATGCAACTTTAATAGTAGCTGTAATGTATATAAAAAAGCTTAAATTTCAATTTTTAGAATTTATTATTAAGTGGTTGTTAAGATATTAAGGTGGGAATTTTTGATTTTTTGGTGAATTTTGAAGTGTTCTACACACCCGGGTGTTCTGCTCACTTATGAAACACGTTAATAGTTATTATATCTCTATTATTAAAAGGTTTTTTTAGCCTTAAAATAAGCTACTAGCATTTATACTTACTATATATTTATTTACTTTTTTTTAAAGTTAGTTTATAGTTTAATATATTATTATAGTTAAGTTTACTTAAAGTTTAAAACTACTATTTAGTTTAAAACTACTATTTAGTTTAAAACTACTATTTAGTTTAAAACTACTATTTAGTTTAAAACTACTATTTAGTTTTAAACTACTTAAAAGTAGAGTTAAATAGTTATTATATTATTTAGGTATATTATATTAAAGTTTAAATAGCTTATATAATAGTAAAATAAGCTAAATTAATATTTAGTTTAAATTTATTTTTAGGTTCTAAAATATGTTGAGTAAATTACTTTTTTAAATCTTTTTACTTATTTAGGCTTTTACTGATTTAAGTTAACATTTTTTTTAAGTTATACTATAGTTATACTACTAATTTATAAATTTTATATTAAATAACCTATTAATTTTTTTATTATTATATATATAATTATTTAGTTTCTTTGCTTTTTCTTTGCTTAATATTAAGAAAAATATGCTTATAATAAATTAGCTACTTAATATTCTTAAAATAAATAATAAGTTCTTTTTAAGTATTCTTAGATATTATAAGAAAAATTATTGTTCTTAACAAAATACAATAAACTAATTTTTCTTAAAGTATTAAAAACTATTAACTACTTTTATATACTAACTAAATTTTAAATTACTATACTTATAATACTTATTAAAAAGGTCTTTAATTAGTAGTAGCTACTTTTTACTAAAATTATTAAGTATTTAAGACTAGAAATTAAACATGCTGTAGGAGTATAGCTTTTTAAAGATATTAGAAATAGAATTCTTAAAATACTATAAATATAATAAAAGTTTAGTAAATTAAAATTTATACTTAATAAAAAGTATATACTAATTTACTATGTTATAATAGGTAAATAGCTAGAACTTTTTTTTAAGAGATTATAAAAGTATGCACTTTAAAAAAAAAAATTTAAAAATTTTAATAACATTAAAGTTATTAATAAAAATATTTAAAATAGTTACTATAAATATAAAATATGTTTTTATAATTAATTTAATTATAATTTTTTTAGTATTATTATAATAATTACTTTACTATTTCTTTTACTACTATTATTACTACTACTTTTACTATTATTATTACTATTATTATTACTATTATTATTACTACTATTTTTACTAATTTTGCTACTTTTGTTTTTACTTCTATTTTAGCTTTTAATAAAGTTATAAGTTATATAACTTAAATATATTATATACTAATTACGTAATATTTTTGTTAATATTTAAATATTTTAGTATAAAGCTTTACTTTAATTTATAAATACTATACTTTACTTTATTTTTACATGTTATAAAGTTAATAAAAGTAGTTTATTAACTAAATTTAGTATAGCTTTGTTTTAGAAGTTAATTAAAAATAGTTTTAATTTTAGTAATTTAATTATAATTAATTCCTAATTAGAATTATAAGTAGCTTAATTATAATTAGTAATTAATTAATTATAGCTTATTATAGTTAATTTATTTTAATACTAATTTTTTAGTAGTTACCTAAAACTTAAAGCTAGTATATATAACTTAAATAAGCTTTTTTAATAACTTAAAAGTTTTATTAACTTTAAAAATAAAGACTTTACTTTACTTTACTTTTCAAAAGTAAATTATGTAATAATAAGATTTTAAATATATTATAGTTTTAGTTCTAAAAGTATAATTTTAACTAATATAAAAACTAATTTTAAAAAAGCCAAATTATTAGTATTAAGAGTATAAAATTTCACATTTTTTATAAATAAAGAAATAATATTAACTACAAACTTTTATAATAAGTTTAAAAGTAAAATAAGTTAATTTATAAATATTATACTATTATAAATTTACTTTTCTAGTTTTAATTAGTTTTTTAATGTTGTAAGTTTTTTGTTAATATTTTTACCACACTAAAATATTTTTTTAAATTTTTTTTTTTTAAATTAAACTATTTTGCTAGTTTTAGTTATGCCTTTTTTTTAATATTATATAAAATAAATATATATAGCTTTAGTTTAAAGAACTAAAAAAAGTAAAAAAGCTTTATAGTTAGCTCTATATTTTTATTACTTAATTAAGTAAATATTACTATGTAAAGTTTTTAATTTATGAATTTAAAAAAGCTTATTCTTAATATTAACTTATTTAAAATATTAATAAAGTAATTTAATAAGTTTTCTTTTATGTTTATGTACTTAAACTTATTTTTTAAGTTATAAAATTTAAAAAGAAAGGTTTACTCTTTAGGTATAAAGTAAGTATTACTATTTTTAGTTTACTTTTAAAACTTAAAGATTTTAAAGAATTTAGAAACTTTAGAAACTTTTCCATATTCTTTTAAAACTAACTTAATAATTTTAGTAAAAATAAATCTTTTATAATAGCTGGAGAATATTTTATAATATAGTATTAAAAAAAATATAAAGCCTTAGTATAAAATATTAAAGCTAACTATAGTTTTTTTTAGAGTAATATACTTATATTAGTAAATATTTAATATATTTTTTTAGTATATAGTTATAACTAAATTATAGCAAATTTAAATAAAACTTATAAAACTTTATAAATATTATAGTAATAAATGTTTAAATAAGTAGAATTTAAATAAGTAAAAAAGTAAAAAAGCTTAAATAAGCTTTAGCTAAAATTTATAACTATCTACATTTAATTAGTTAATATAAATTAAGTATTTAAAAACTTTATAAGTACTTATAAAACTAGTTAAAAGTATTTAATTAATTAGTAAATAACTTTAAGTAGAAAACTATTAATTTAGCATATAAAACGTTTTCTTCTAAACATAGCTATTTTAAAAATGTAAAAAAAAACTGTAGCTTATATATTTTCTTTAAAATTATTTAATACTTTAGTATTAAATTAATAAAAAAATGCAATTGTTAAATATAAAAAAAAAAAACTAAAAATATATATAATTATTTTTTTTTATAGTTTAATAAATGTAATAAATATAAAACTAACTTTTATTTTAAAATATAGTTTATATTTAAATATAGTTTATAAATTATAATTTAAAAATATAAAAACTATTTATTGTTATAATTTAAAATACTTATTATACTTAAAGCAATTTAATTAGTTTAATTACTATTAATATACTAAACAGTTTATAAATTTTTTTTAAAATTATTAACTATATATTTTTTACTTTTAAAGTAATTATATATAGTACTTAAGTATAACTTACTACTTTATAGTGTTTTTAGTTAAAAGTTATAAACTTTTAGTATAATTTATTTATTAACTATTTAGTACATAATTACTTATATTTTATTAGTTATATAGTTATTTATATATACTCTATTTTATATTAGTTATAACTATAAGCTCTAAAAAGTTACTTATAAAAAATTATTATTTTACTTTTTACTTTTTTTGTTTACTTTCTAATATAAACTTTTTCATTAAAAAAATTGTAATAATATTTAAAGTATTTTAATTAGTTATTGTTTACTTTAAGTACATAATAAACTTTAATTTAAAATTTTAAAGTAGTATTAGTATTTTATTACTATAGAATATATTAAACTTATAAATTTAACATTTATTAATAACATATTGTTTATAATATTACTTATTTAATACTTATATACTATAAATTATTATTAAATATTTATTATAGTATATTTAACACGTACTTTTAAACTTAATTCTTTTATAAAAAAGCTATTCTTTAAGTTATAACTTTATAATATTAATAGTCTTTTAGTAAGTATTAAATAAATAAAAGTTATATAGTAATTTTAATTTTTGTAGTAAATAAAATTATAGTACTATAAAACTTAAATGTTAATTTTTTTTTAAAACAACTTTTAATAAATACTTTTCTAGTTAAATTTTTAGATAAAAAGTTATTAAAAGAACTTAAAAGTAATATATTTTTAGGTAGTAAACATACTGTAAACTTATGTCTTTTTTTTATAAAAAAAATAGTATTAATAGTATTAATAGTATTACTATTTTAAAATTAAATTTAAAAAAAATAACTTTATAAAAACATAAAGCTTCTTACTATTAGTAAATAAAAGTATAGAATCTACTTTAATTAAAATTTCTATAATTATAAAAATTTTAATTATAGTATTATAATATTTATAAATAAGTAAGTGTTTATAATTTTAGCTATATTTAATAAAGTATTATATCTAAAGTTATAATACATAATATAAACAAACTAAAATATAAAAATAGTTTTATATAAAAAAAGATTATAAGCAAGTATACTTTTAAAAGTTTTAAATACTTTTAAAAAATATATATATAGTTAAATAGTAATAATAGCTAAAAGTATATAAATTAAATAAAACTTTATAAATACTTTATACTAGTATTGCCTTATAAATTTTATAAATAAAAAGTAAGTTATAGTTATAATTAATATAGCTTTATTTAATTTTAGTTTAATGTTTTATTTTAATATAAAGGAATTTACTATTAAACTAGAAATTTATAACTAGCTATAAAAACATATTTAAGAAGCTATAGTAAGAGTTAAATAATAATATATTTAGTAATAGTAATTTATTTAACTTAATAGTAAATTTATATATATACTTTATATTTAATTTTAAAGAAACAAATAATTGTGTTTATATAGCTACTAAAAAAAAGCAGAATAATGTTAATAACTAATACTAGTATAGTTTATTTTATAAAAATTAAAAACCTTTTAATTTTAAAAGTTATATAAAGTACATTACTTATAAAAAAGTCTTTAATAAAAATAGCCTTAAATTATGTAGTTTTACTTATGCTTTAAATAAGCAAATAAATTTAGAAATAAAAAATATACTTTAAAAAACCTAGTAAATAAATATAAAAATTAAAAATAATGAAAATAAAAACTATAAAAACTTTAAAAGTAATATTATATTATTATATAATATTTATATTTTTTGTAATTAATAAACTTATAATATAAAATAGGCTTTATTAAGTATTAGCTAAAAAGAGCTATATAGACTTTATATATACTACTAATAATACTAAAAATATTTAGTTATAAAATAAAAATACTTTGGTAAAAATTTTAGTACTTTTCTTTACATTTATAAACTTAAGAAAAATAATAGTTTTGTTACTTTTTATATAATATTAAAATAGTAACTAAATAAAAAGCTATAAAAATTATAAAAAATAATTAAACGTTATAAAAAAATTTCAAAAAAAGTTATTAATAAATTATATAAGCTTAGTATAAAACCTAGTTATAAAGTTTTTATATTTATATTTTATATAAATGTTAATTAAGTTTATATATATAATTCTAGTAGTAATATTTTAAATAAAATAAAAAGTATAAGAAATTATTTAGTAAGTAATAAAATACATTTAATTTAAATTTAAATTACTTATATAAAAAAAAGTGTTACTATTTTTTAACTTAGTAGAAATCTAATTTTTTATTTTATAGTAATAAGTAACTAAATAAGAAATTAAGTAAGCTAAAAAAATTAAAAAGCTAAATAATAATATAGGTAATAAATAAAGCAAAAAAAAAATGGTTTTTTACTAACTTTTGTTTTTAATTTAAAAACACTTTTTATATATTTTAAAGAAGTAAATATATTTCTAAAATTAAAGTAGTATATAATTAATAAAAATAAGAATTAATTAGGCTTATAACTTAGGTAAAATTTAGCTAATTTCTAGAAGTAATTCTAAATATACGAAGTATAAAAAATATTTATATTTAAACTTTTTTTTATATTTTATACTATAAAGTATTTATTTTATTAAAAGTGGTTATATTTTTTTTTGTATTTTTATAACTTTACATATAATTAATAAAAACTATTTTAAGTTACTTAAAATATATATTTTACTTTCTTTTTAAGCTTATTATTTTCAATTTTTATTCTATACTTATAATCTAATTCTTGCCTTAAATAACTTCTTTTTTTTTATATATGTAATTTTTATTAAAAAAAAAGTTATAATAGTTTTTAAAATTTATGTATATATTTTTATTACTTTAATTACTATTATTATTTTATTTATTTAGTAATTTTAATATTAATTTTTATTAGTAGTAGAAGTATACTTTAAAATATAACTTAAAATATTATAATATACTTTTTTAGTTTTATAAACTTTAGTATAATATGTTTTTAATAGAGTTACTTTTATTAACTATTTATTCTTACTTTTTATAATATATTTATAGTTATAAATTAAAGAAGTTTATTTAAGGTACTAACTATATTTTTAAACTTATTTTTATTAGTAAAAGTTAGCTTCATTTGTACGTTTAAATAAAATAAATTTAAAAAAGAAAATAAAAAACTTAATTATTTTTATATATAATATACTACGTTTTTACTTTTAATATTTAACATAAAACAAAATGTAAGTAAGTAAATTAGAAACTAAAAAAAAAATTTTAACTAATTAAAAACTAAGAATAACTATTCTACTTAAATAATAAGTAAAATAAGCTAAAATATAACCTTATAATTTCTTAAAAATAAAATAAAAAATACTTAAAAAATACTTAGTTATATAAAATAAATTAAAATCTAATTCTAAAAACTAGGTTTAAAGCTTATTATTTTTTATAATATTTAGACTACTTTCTAAAAGTTAATTAAAAGACGTTTTTATAAAAAGATTAATTTAAAGCTTTTTTTTATTTTGTTTTTTTTTATTTATGCTTTTTATAGTTTTTAAATAATGCTATTTAATATTATAATATAAAATCTATTATTAACTTTACAAGTTACTACTAATAACAAAGTATTTAAATAGTATAAGTATTTAAAAAAAGTTTAAAATAGTATAAAGTTGATTTTACTTAAAGTGTAATAGCTGTTTTTAATTAACTATTTACATTTTTAATTTCTATAAAGTAGAACTATATTTAGTGTTGAAGAAACATTTATTTACTTTTTTTAAGTATTTTATTTTAGTATTTTCAAGTTTTAAAAGCATTAAAAATTTTTTTTTTTTTTAGAAGTTATAATAGTATATATAATAGTAGTTAAAAATAACACCTAAATAATAGTATTAAGAAATTTTTTTTAGCTACTTAAAAGTTTATTATTATGTCTACTTTTATTATACTTGAATTTACTTAGTACTAAAAAGTAAAGTTTATACTAAAATTTAAGTTTTAATATTATAACTTTAAAGGTAAATAAATTATTAGTAAACTAATATTTTTTATAATATAGTATATTAGTTTTTACTTAACTTTTACTAGTGAAAAATTATATTTGCTTATATTAGCATATTTAATATTATTATTAAACTAATAATATTTAGTAAGTTTTTTAAAACTTTATAAAATGTCAAATTTCTTACTATTATTAAATAGAGTAAAGTAGAGTACTACTTATAAGCTAATTATACTAAAGTTAGCTTTAAAATATTTTATATTTATTTTATATTTAAAGCCTTTCTTAATTTATAAATCTAGCTTTTATGTTTACTATTAAACTTATTTTAAATAGTATTATTACTATATACTTATTAATTCTTATTAGTAGCTTTAATTTAGAACTAAAAAAAGTTATTCTATTTAATATACTATTAAAAAAGTTTTTATAATACCTTTTATATATAGTATATAAGTTATTATAAAAAGTTTTAAATAATAATTTATAACTATTATTATATTAGTAAAAACATTAATAAAAGCCTATTTAATATTCTTTTTACTAAAGTTAAATTACGTTGTATTTTTTATTAGAATCTACTTTATTAAAGTAATAATATTTTTTATTATTACTAATTTATACTAGTTAATAAATATAAACTATTACTTTTTTTACTTTTAATTTTTATAATAGCTAAAACTAACTACTAAAACTACACTTAAATTATTTATTAGCTATAAATAAAAATACTAATTTTATATAAATTATAAGCAAGTTCTATAATTACAAATATAATTAAACTATAAGTATTTTAATTAAAGGTAAGTACTTTTTACTTAAATATTTAAATATTTTAAAATTATTTTAAAATACTTTCAAGTTTTACTTAATAAAATTTACTTTTATAGTAATAATTATTACTAGTATAGTAACTACTATTACTAGTATAGTAATAGCTATTTTTTTTATTTATTATATAGCTACAGAAATATAAAAGCAAAATAATTATATATACTAGCAATAAGTTATTTAAGTTAAAAAATATTAGATTTTAAAACCTTAAATTTAAATATATATACTAAAAAAAATTATAGAGCTAAATTAAAGTTTATAAAAGTTAATAACTATATATATAATAAGAATTATATTTACCTATAGTTTTTATTTTAATTAAAAAAAATTATAATAAGAATAATATAAATAAAAAAAATTGCTAAAGTAGTTTTATAAGTAAAAGAGTTTATTTAAGCTTTTAATAATATAATATATAGTATATTTACTTTTCTATTATTATGTATTTAATGAAATTATTATTATAAATACTAGAATATTTAGTATTACTATATATTTTTTTTAAAAAGTATTTACTATAGCTTTTTTAGCATAATATCTATATTTATAAAAAATAACTTAAAAATAACTTATTTTTAAAAAACATAAAACTAGAAATTATACTTAATAGTATATAAGTATTATATAACTTAAATACCATATTTAAAGAAAAGTTTTTTATAAAAGAATTTAACTATAAAAATTTCATTTTTTTATAATAAATATAGTTATATACTAAAAGTATAGTAAGTTTTAGTAAAAATTCTTAAAAGTATATTATTTTAATCAGTTAATATAAAGTATAAAAGTGTTTAGTAAATTAGCTAAAATTATATAAAAAATTAAAAAATATTATAAAAAGTAAAAAGGTAAATAGTATATATTAAAAAGAAAAAAAAAGTACTTTTTACATTTACGTGAAAAAGTTAAGAGTAATAAAAACTAAATAAGAAAAGAAGATTTTATAATTAAAGTAAATAGTATAAATAGTATTATAAAAAAAAAATTTTAAGGTAATTTTTTTAAGTATAAGTAAGTAATAAGTAAACTATTTATTACTTAGCTTATTTTATATAATAGCCTTATATAACTTAAAAGTAAAATATTAACTTTACTACTTAAACTAATTTATATATAAAAGGCATAGGTTATTAGCTTTAGCTAAAAAAAACTATTTTTATTACTTTTCTAATAGTTTAGCTTCTAAAAACAAAGTAATATAACTATTAACATATTAAGAAAAAAACTTAAGTAATAAGTACAACTTTAGAGTAGATTTATAAAACTATAATAAAAACTAAATTAATTTAATAATATAAGATATTATTACTAAAATAAACTTAAAATATATATATTATATAAATACTATATTAGATCTTTTTAAATAGAGTAAAAATAAAATTATTTTTATTAGTAATACTATCTATAAAATATTACTAATTAGTAAAAAATGTACTATTTAAATACTAGAAAATATATAAACATTTTTTTTCTACTAGTATAAAGCTTTATTAAGTACTATTTTTTATAGCCTTAAAAAATAATTAATGTTTTTAAATAACTTATAATAGTTACTACTATTAAGCTTTTTTCTATAATTTACTATTTATAAGTAAAATTAATTATTATTTTAAACTAGTTACTTAATATACATATGTTATATATAATATTATTACTTTAACTTTTAAAGTTTTTTTCTTTTATTAGTAAATTAACCCACGTAAATATATGTTAATATTTAAAAGTAAATTATTATAAATACTTTAATAAAAAGCTATTCTAGTAAAACGTAAATAAAAAAGTATAAAAAATAGTAGAAATAAACCTCCTAATTAGTAATTAATGAACTTAGTTTTTTTATATTATATAATTAGTTATTTAGAGTTTTAAAATTAATTATATAAAATTACTTTTTATACCTTAAATTAAAGTAATTAAATAAATTAAATTAATTATAAATTATAACCTTTTATATAAGTAGCTTTACTTAATTAATTTAATTAGTAATAATTATTTAATATCTTTGTAGTAAATATTCTAGAATAGTAAACTACTAATATATAACTTATTTTTTTATTACTTTAATTAGAACTTTTATAATAAAAGCTTATTTTAGTTTATACTAATAGTTTAGACTTAAAAAGCTCTTAAATATAATAAATTAAAGCTATTACTAAATATAATATACTTACTTATATAATAAGTGTTTAGTTTTTTATATATTATTTAAACTTTACTTTACAGTACTTTTATAACACTTTTAATTAAGAGGTTTTTAATTTATATATTAGTATACTTTTACAAAATTATTAAGAATAAAGTTAAAAAACTTTTATGTATAAAGATTTTATTTTTTTATTTTATAAAGTACTTTTAACTAATAAGTAAACTTTAAGAAATATATTTTTATAAATAATAGTTTCGCTCTTTTTTTAGGTTTTAAATATAACAGTTAAAGTAGGCAAACATTTATATATAAAGTATAATAATTATAATTAAAATATTTTTATACTTATTTTCTATTATTATTATTTATAAAATATGTTAATTATTATTGTTTCTACTTTTAGCTCTTTTTAAAAGCTTTATTACTAATAAAAAAATAAATTTTAATACTTTTATTTTTATTAAAACTATATTATAATTTTAATATTAAAAACTAAACATGCTATAAAAGTATTATTATCTAATAATATTTTATTTTATAGTATTTATTTAACTATACTAATTTTTTTATAAAAAAAATAGGTTTTTATATAATTTATACAAGAATAAAATTTAAAGTATATATAAAAACTACTTACTTAATATACTTATTAATACTAAAATAGTATATAAATATAAATTAATAACTAATTTTTTTAATATTATACTTAGTAGCTAACACTTTTTTATTAAATAATTTTAAGTAAGTAGTATAAAAATATATATAAAGTAAAGTAATATTTTTACTAATTTAAATACTATATTTAGTTAGGTTTACTAAAAGTAGAAATAATTATCATATATAGTAGAAATAATATTTAGTGAACTATTTATTAAAAATTTTTAATTAGTTATAATAAATAGCTTTTGAGTATAATATTATAAAGATTTTAAAATAAAATTAAAGTATTTAAAAATAACATTATTTGTATTAGCTAGCTGTAAAATTTTAGTAGTAAAGATTACTTTTTAATAATATTAGCTAGTATTATTAGTTTTATATGTTTTATAGGCTAAAAAATATTAACTTAAAAGAGTTTAAAAAAAAAAAAAGCTAAAAAAAAATTCTATAATTACACAATAAAATATTAGATTATAGAAAGTATTTAAGTAAATATAAGTATGTATAAACAATTATAGTAAGAAATTATAAAAAATTATAAAAATTATAAAAACTAAAAATATAGCAATTTAGTTTATTTTTCTAAATATAAAAAAACTGGGTTTTTATATTTATATTTTAAATACTCTAAAATACTCTAATTAATTTATTTTAAATAAATAATAATAAAATAATTTAATTTAAAATAAATGTTTGTTAAGTAAAAAAACTAAAAATAAGTTATAATAAGTTAATATAGGTAATTCTTTTAAAATAGTAAAATATAGCTTATACTAGTTATAGTAGTTAATTATATTATTTAATAAAAATAGAATACTTTAGTACTATTTTATTAAGTACTACTTTTTACAAAATTAAAGTAAAACTAATTTAAAAGTATTATAATAGTTATAGCCATTTCTTTAATATACTAAAATATATAATAAAAGTAAATAATATTATAATAATTACTATATTATAATTAAGTATTATACTTTTTAGCAAGTAAAGAAGTTTAGAAAGCTTTAATTTTTTTTATAGCTATAAGTATATAAACTAAAGTTATAGTAAATAAAATTAGAGTTACTACTAAATATTATAAAAGTAACATAAGATAAAAGTTTAAGTAGTATATAAAAAACTAGAAGCTAATTATATAAGTAAGTGTAATATATTTACTAAACTTTTTAAGTATATACTTATAAAAAAAATATAAATATAAAGCTTTAATAAGTTTTAAAAGTTTATTTAAAAGTTATATACTTTTTATAAAAAATTTTAAATAAATTTTATTACTAAGCTTTTTTATTAGTACTTTTTTAATATATATAAGCTTAACTTAGCTAAAATAAACTTAGTAAAAATATATTCTATTAAAATAAACTCTACTAAAATAAATAGCGTGCTAAAAACTAGTAGGTGTAAAAAGCTTTAGTTAATAAATACATTATTTTATATAATAAAGTCTTAATATAAAAGTACTTAATTAAGTTTCTTTAAAAGCTTAAAACGTTACTTAGTACTAAAATAAACTTTTTTTGAGTATATATAAAAAAAGTACTATAAGCTAATATATTATAAAGTTTATTTTTAAAATTATATATAGTTTTTTTCTTATATAAGTTTTAAGTAAACATATTTAGAAACTAAATTATCTAGAAATATTATATAAGAAAAATAATAAAAAAGTAAGTATTATAATTTTCACTATAAGGTATTTACTTTTTATTTTATAAAAATAGTTTTAATAAATATGTTATTAAATTTAGTTTAATTTTATAATTAAATGTTTTAATAATTACCTTACTTTAATTTCTTTAATCTAAAATTAAAAATACTATAAATAGTATTATAATAGTAGTTTGTAGTATAACTATAGCTATTCTAAATATAATTAAGAAATTAATTCTTAGAAATTTTTCTTTAGGCACGTAACAATTTTGTGTGAAATTTACTTATAATATAATATATAATAACTTATTATTAAAACTTTTTAATATAGTACTAAAAAATATTTAAAGTGTTTTTAAAAACTAATTTATTATACTGCTTAAGAGCACTTTATTAAAAGTTACTTTAATATATTTTTAAAATTATTTAATCATTAAACTAGTATTAATAATTACTTTAGTATTTATGTTAGGTAGTATATTTACTTTTTTAGTATTTAGCTAATTACTTTATATAGTAAGTATTTTTTTTAAAAACTTAGTATTTAATTAAAGTAATACTTTATTTAGTATTAAGTTTAGTATACTATTTTTTTTTTAAATTTACTATTATTTTGTGTATTCTATAGTCAAAGACTAAAAAGTTACTATTAGAAATTAAAGTAAAGTAAAGTAGAGTATATAAGTTATACTTAAAAACTTTAAATTAAATTATATTTATAATAGTACTAACTAAGTTTTACACTAGCTTAGCTAAGTAAAAAAAATATTACTTATTTTAGACTTTTCTAATAGTACTATTACTTAAGATATTTTTATAATATTTTATTACTATTACTTTTAGTATTTTACTTTATTTTATACTATTTTTTATACTTTATATAAATTCTTTTATATTTGTAAACTATACTCTCTTAATTTTATTTAAAATAGCTTACTATTAATTTATAATTAAGTTATTATAATTAAGGTCTTAACTATAAAATACTTTTAAAAAAAAATCTTTTCCATTACGTTTTTAATATAAAGAGGAAAAAAGGTTTAGAAAATAAATTTAAAAACTCTTTAAAAGCTTATAACAAAATTCCTTTTTGTAGTAATATATTATATACTATAAATAATACTAGTATATAGTACTTAATTTACTATTAAAAAAACTAAAAAGCTATTTAATTAATATAAACTCTACTTAATTAATATACTTATAAAAAATAATAGTTAAATAAAATTAGCTTATGTTTTAAAATATTTAAAGAAAAATTACTAAAAGTTTAAAATATAGTCAAGATAAATAAATTTAGTTGTATTAATATTATTTACTTATATTAATTACTTTTATAAATGTTTAAAGTGTGTTTCTAATATGTTATAATATAGAGATTTAAAACTCAAAAAAACTTTTTTAAACTAAACTTTTTTTAATTTTTTTTTTAACTATATTAAGCTAATATATAAAAGTAAGCTTATTATATATATAAAATTATAATTAGAGTTTTAAAAGTACAAACTACTAATTAATAATATATAGTATAGTTACGTGAATTATTATAAGTATAAAAAGTATAAAAACTAATTACATAATTTTAGTTTTACTTTTATTATTTTAGTGTGCTTTTTTTACTATTATAAATATATAATTAATATAATATACTTTTATTTTTTTAAAAACAATTTTTTTATACTTTTTAACTTTTTTATTTAATAAGTAGAAAATGTAAAAAAAAAAAGTTTTAATTCTTTAAGTTATATATTTTATAATTTACATAATAACTATAAGTTTTTTAAAAAAAATTAATTTATATAAGTAAGTTTTAGTAATTAACTTTTTATTAACTTAAATTTTTTATTTTTACTTACTTTATAAGTTTTTATTATTATTTATATTATATTAAACTAAAAATGTACATAAAAACAAGTTATTTACTATTTAAAAAATAAATACTTATAACTTTTAAAACTAAATATAGAATTATATTAACTACTATTTAGTAGTACTATAATAAACAATATTTACAAAAAAAAAAGTAAATTAAAAAACAAGTATTAAAGAATAATAAAAGAATAAAAGTAAGATTTATAAATAAAAATATACTAAAATATATTAAATATACTAAGTTAGTATAATATTAAATTAAATAAATTAAATTAACCTTAAAAAATGAATTATATAAATAGTAGTACTATATTTTTATATATTTAGATTTATTTAGCAGTAAATAACTAATTTTACATAAAGTGTTATATTATATATAATTATTTATAAGCTTTTTTCTACTTTAATATAGTTTAATAAAAGTTATAGTAATACTATAAATACAAGTACTTTTAACTATATTCTAAATTATATTCATTATAACTACTTTGTAAATACTAGTTTATATTTATAATATTATTTATTTATAATTATTTTACTTTAAGTACTAGTATTTTTATTTATTAATATTTTAATTTAAAAAAAAAGCTATTTTCTTTTAGTATAAAGTACTTTATAGTAAAGTAATAATATCTTAGTATATATTATTAAAAATTTACTTTAAATTACTAATATACTATAGTAATTTTGTATAGCTAAAAAATTTAGTAAGTTAAAGATTTTTTTAAACTAATTATTACATACCATAAAAATAGTAAAATAAAGTTAATATAATTATAAATTTATTTATATTCTATTAATTAGCTTTATAAAGTAATAAAAAGTACTAATTTAAAATCGTTTTATATAATTATAACTAAAAGTATGTTACATTTTAAAAAAAACTTTATTAAGTATATAAATAGAAAAATGTTTATAAGTAATACTGATAAATACTATATAATATAATTATACTTTATTTATTTTTTAATTAAAATTAGTAATAGTACTCTACTTTTATTAATACTATTATACTATAGTTATACTATTATTATTTATTTTTAACTACTTAATATAAAACTAGTTATTATATTAATAATAGTACTACTATTAAAGTAGCTAGTAAATAGTTGTAAATATTAGTAAAATATAAATTCTTTACTTAATAACTTTTACCAACTTTTTTTATACTTGTTTTAATTATTCTAAAAATAAGAAAAAATGCAAAAGTCTTTTAAATAATATTTTATAAGAAAAAAAGTAATAAAAATTAAAAAAGTATATTTTAGTATTATAAGTATATTTATATTATTAAAGTCTACTAATTTTTCTTTATTTAAAACTTTTATATTACTAATTTATTTTTATAGCTATTTAAGTATAAGTAAATAAATATAGTAGTTATATAATACTAATTATCTTTTAAAAACTTTTTTACAAAAAATTAAAAACTTTATTAAGTTGTAAAAAAATATTATATAATACTTTAATTTTTAATTATAATGCTTGTACTTATTTATATACTAGTAAGTAACTTTTATATAAAATAGTAATTAAAAACTTTAAAGTTAAAAAAAAGGCCTTAATTATTTTTTAAGCTAAAAATTCTTATTTATATAAAGTATTTAATTTGTTAAGTATTATAAAGTATAAAACTATTAACTAACTAAAAACTATATTAATAGTAGTTATACTAAAAAGTTTTATAATTTTTATTAAATATTATAAAATAAATTATAAGTATTTTTAGTTAGTACTATTACTTCTTAATTTTTAATTCTAGTAAATAGAAAAGTTAGTTTTAATAAAAGTTAGTAAAAAGTAGTATTATACTCTATTTTTAGACTTAAAAACTTATGTAGTAAAATTTAGAAATATTATAATAAAATTTACATTAATAGTATAAAAAGTAATAGAATAATTTAAACTTATTAAAATAAGTTAATAAAATTATGTAAAAGTCTTATATTATATAAATATAAGCTATAATTTTAATAAAATAATACTAAAATTTATATTAGTAAGAGCTAAAGTTTATATTTATAAAAGCTAAGTTTTACCTATATAAATATAAACTATATTAATAAAATCTTACTTATATGAAAATAAAATTACGTGTAATTATTTTTAATTATAAAGTATAACTTTTAAAGTAATAATACTATAATTAATATATTTTAATAAATAATTATATAAATATTTTTACTGTTAATATAAATTTTAATAATATTATTTATGTAAAGTAATTTTTTAATTTATATTTACTTAAGGTTTTTATTTACTATTTTACTTTTAAGCTTTTTAACTATATTAAGTTTTTATACTTTTTACTTATAATTTTTTACTATACTAAAGTTACTTTAATATTTTCTTTATTTACGTATAGTAATAAACTATAATTAACATTATTATTTAATATTACTTAACTATTTTAGTAATAGTAAAGTGTTTAGTTTTAAGTTTAAACTTTAAACTTAGAATTTAGTTTACTAACTAACTATATTTTTTTAAGTGTTTTCTTATGCTAGTTTATAGTTTAAAAAAAGCTACTTTTTATTAATTTTATTATTATTTTTTAGTTATACAATTTTCGTTAAGTTATGTTAATAAAAAATATAGTTATATAAAGTTATTTATAAAGCTAGTAATTACTATTAAAGTAATTATTTATATTTTATAAATAATTAGACTTTAACTTTAAGTATAGTAGTAAAGTACTAATTTAATAAACATTTTATTTAATTACTTTTTAAATATTAAGAATTTATAGTAGTAAAATTTAATTATTTTTGTGAATAAAAAAGTTAAGTCTACTTTTAATATAAAAACAAATATAAAATTCTATAGTTTAAACTTTATTTTAAATACTTTTTTTAAAGCTTTATTTCTAATCTATATTTAGTATAGTATTTTATAAATATACTAATATTAATAATAAAGTTACTAAACCTTACTAACTTATATAAAATACTTTAAAAAATATTACTTTTATAGTATAGCTTATTTAAGCTAAAAATTTTATACATAATATTATTTTAAATAAAGTATACTTTTTTTTTTAAATAAAAGTACTACTATATTTTATACTATACTACTTAATTTAGTAATTTAATACTTTAAAATAGTAAAAAGTTAACAAAATAATTATATATAGTATAGTTTAGTATTTTATATAAAATTAGTTTACTATTCTGTAAGTTATAAATAACATATATAAATATAAAAACTACTTATTATTTTTATTTTATATTTAGTAGAACTTAACATTAAATTACTTATAGTAAAGCTAAAAAAATCTTAAACTATAATTTAAATATATGTAAAATTTCTAAGCTTGTAAAAAAAACACTAATATATATATAATTTTATTTATAAATTTTTTTTTTTTTACTAAATTTTCTAAGCTTATTAACGCTAAAACCTATATTAAAAGCTTAATTTTAAAGAAAACTAGTATAGTAATTACTTATAAACTAGCTTTTATTATTATAATAATATTATATAATAAATAAAAAGTAAAGTATATATTTATTAGCCAGTTATAGTTTAGATAAAATAAACTAAACTTATAAAAAATAGAAATTACTTAGTTAAATTAAAACAAATTTATCCTACTTAGTTTTATTTATTAGAATTAATTAATAAAATTAAGCTTTTATATACTAAAAATTATAGAATAAACATAAGTTTTTTAAATCTTATAAAAAAAATAGTATTATAATAATACTGCTTAATTAGCTTGTTATAGATTACATAATATTATAACTAATTATATTAGCTATAATTTAGTATAAAACTTAGAGTATAACTAGCTCGTGCTTAAATTATATACTACTTTATTTAAAAGTAAGCTCTCTTTATATTTCTTTTCTTTCTATCTTAGTATAGCTAAAATAGAGCTAACTTATTTTATTAACCTATATTTATACTATAACGCGTGAAGACTAAGCCTGTTATTATATTATACTAAAATCTTTTTAACTTAGCTAAATAATAGTGATATAATATTAAAATTAAACCGCGTAATTAACTTAAATATTTAATTTATTAATAACTATATTTAGAGAATTAATTACATGACTACGCTAAGTTATTAGTTTATTAATTATATAATCTCCACTAGAAAGCTCTATAGTAGTAGGTAATTAAAATTTTAAGTAATAGTCTATATAAGCCCTACACAGGAGGCCTTAAGAGTAATTTAATAAATAACTAAAAAATCTATAATAGTAAGTAATGTATCTATTAGATTAAAAGAAAGCTATAAAAGCTTTAGTAAATCTTTTTTATTATTTTCTTTATACTAAAGAAACTAACTCCTGTAAGTACTGTTAACTTATTTTTTTTTTACTAAAAAATTAGCTAATTACTTCACCCTATTAAAGGCCAGAAGCTTTATATATATATAAAAATAAATAGATTAGGACTATAGAAAAGCTCTCTATGCTAGAGATAAAAGTTAATTCTAAAATAATAGCTATTAGTAATAACTATATATTTATTTCTAAATTACTTAGGTGTACTGCTACGTACTATTCTAATAATATAATTAGAAAAGACTATATTATTAAGAAGCTCTATATTTAGATATAATATAATAAGAAATTTTTTATAGCTACTATTAAAAATACTACTTAAAAAACTAATATTTATAAGTCTTAAGAGATAGAGATTACGCTTCTTACTCTAATAATTTTTAATTAAGTAATAATTACTAATAAGCTAGAGTATAGCTATTTTAAAGTACTTATATATTATAACTATATTAATATACTAGGAAAAGTACTTAATATGACTAAAATTAGGCTTAATAAGGCTAGAGATAAGCTTACTAAGCTTTATTAGCTACTAAATAACACACTTAAGCGTGTAGTTAATTAAGAGAATAAAATTAAGACACTAAAAATATAAATAAATAATCTATATATAATATATACTCTTTTCTTTCTGTAAAGGCTAGCCTAGTATTATTATTAATATTAATAAAGAAGACGTGCTTTATAGCTTTATTATAAACTCTTTAGAATTAAGCTAGCTATATCACTATAGGACTTAATAATAATTCTGATATAAAAAATCTTAGTAATTAAACTCTTTAAGTATTATTTTATCTATCTGCTACTCTACTAGTTATGTCTATTATTAATAGTTATTAAGATAATAACTGCTTAATATAATTTCCTAATTTACTAATACTTAAAAACAGTAAGAATATTACCTTTAATTAATAGAGAGATATCTTAAAAGATAAGGTATATACTAACTAAAACTAGTTTACTAAAGCTAGTAAGTAAGTTACCTAGAAGAATATTATCTTTTATATATATATACATACAGAGAGTCCTGCTAACTAGTATCTCTTAATACTTATATATATAATAAAAGAAAGTAAGTAGCTAGTTAGCTACTAGTATATAATAAATCACCTAAAAAGAATATATAGTAATTTATATAAGAGACTTAATATTTACTATAATTTCCAAAAGCTCTATCTTAAAGACTTTATTAATTTTATTATATTCTAAAGTAATTTCTTTTACCTAGCTTAAAAATACAGCCTGTTTATAGACTAATAGATAGAAGAATTTTATAAATAGCTTTTAAATACTCTATATATATAAATAGGTATTTACTAATAGTAGTATTATAACTAGTATAATAAGTATATAGACTTAGCTTAAGATTTTACTAAAGAGCTAGCTCTTAGCACCAAAAAAGCTACTAAGTAGATTAATAAAAAAATTAGAAAAACTTAGCTACTACTAACTTAATAGTTTTATCTAGAAACTAAGTACTTAATTTATGTAGTAGCTATTATTATTTTACTAATACCTATTCTTAAGCTAGCTAGTTACTATAATTATGGAAAATTTAGTTATTTTATAAAAGACTACTAACTTCCTGTCTAAGCTATAGCTAAAGTAATTAAGTTTATAAATACTAATAAAAAGCTCTATACACTCTAAAATACTAGTAATAATAAGAAGTTTCAGCTTATTATAAAAAAACTATTAAAAAAAAACTTACCTTAAGGGAAGTTTTTTTTCTAAAATTATTCTCTAAAGCTACTAACTAGTTTAACTTTTACTAACTACTATTTAGTAGACTAGCTTTTATTCTATTTTACTATATTTTTATTAATAGACTGGCTATAAAGCTAAGCGGTTTTTTTAATATTAAAGCTAGTAATTTCATTCTAGTACACCTAAAGTATATATATGCTATTAAGAAAGGGCTTAAAATAAAAAAATATTAAATAAAATCTATATCTCTAGCTAGCTATAATAACAGATTAAATAGATAAGTAAATAAGTACTTTTAGGTTAATCTAGTACTAAATAACTACTATTTATTAACTTATTTTATTTTCTATAATATAAGCTGCTATGACCTTATAATTAGCTATAAGCTATTTAAAGATATAGGTATTTTAATTAACTATAAGAAATAAGCACTTAAATAGCTAGATAATAAGCTAATTAACTATAAGTATAATATTATTATTCTAATATAAAATCTATTAGCTAAAATTAACCCCTTATATTAAGCTAATACTAACTAACGTGATGAGCTAATAAATATAGTAATTTTATAATATACCTACAAGCCACCTTAATACTCGCCTTAGTAAATAATATAGTAAGAAAATTTTAAAAAGATAAAAAAATAGCTTTACTTATAATAGTAGCTAGAGTTAAGTAAGTAAATTTTTTATTTTTAGTCTATCTTATACAAAAACCTTTTTAAGGTAGGCCTTAAGATTAATACTATAAAAGCTATTACCTTTATAATATACGTATAATAGAAAGAAATTATGCTAGAGTATATTAGTATTTATATAATAAATAAGCTTATTTAGAACTATAGAGATAAGCTTAGCCTGCTAGATCTAAAGCCATTCTCTTAAAACCCTAAAAACCTTTTAATAAAGGCTTTACTAGAAGGGCCCTATTAATTAAATAATAATCTTATAAAAGAAAAGAAACTTTAATAGTTTATTAAATAAAAACTATTTTACTCTAGCTACGCCAGTATAACTTAGGCCTACTTTTTAAAAAAAGACTTAAATATACTGCCCTTATATTATAAAGGTGTTAACTATAATATTAAATTAATAACTAAAAATATATTAATATTAAGTTTACTATATAGTATATCTTTTAAGCAGCTGTAGTTTATTAAGACCTATTTAAATAACTACCTTTAATAAAGTATTATTACTTATAGTAATGCTTTATATACTTTTTTAATACTATTTACTAAAAAGTCTAAAAAAGGGTAGCACTTCTGTGTTGACTATTATAAGCTTAATACTATTATAAAAAAAAACGTTTATTTAATTCTGTTAATTTAAGAAACTCTTATCTAGCTAGCACGTGTAAGAGTATTTACTAAACTTAATATATAACAAACCTTTTATTATATATATCTAAATAAAGATATAGAGGACCTAACTATATTCTATACTTAGTATAGAAACTATAAGTACTATATACTATTATTTAGTTTCTATAATAGCTTTATTATATTTTAGTAATATATTAATAAAGTGTTTTATAGCCTACTTAATAACTTCTATACTATTTATTTTAATAATATCTTAATCTATTCTAAAGACCTGCTATAGTATGAGGAGTATATTACTTAAGTACTAAAATATTTCTAAAACACTAGTCTTTAAGTAGATATTAAGAAAAGTAAGTTTATTATTACTAGAATAAAGTTTCTAGGCCTTATTATTAGCATAGAAGGGATCTAAAAGGACTTTAAGAAAATTATTATAATACATAAATAACCAGTACCTATATTAGTTAAGAGCTTATAATTTTTTTTAGAATTCTATAATTTCTATAGAGCTTTCCTAAAAGACTATAAATATATTATTTAACTATTTATTAAGCTGCTTAAGAAGGGCGTATAGTATACCTTTAATAAATATAAACTAGTAGTTTTTTAATAAGCTAAAGATTTAATACTATTAAATAATATCTTAGTTTACTACTTACCCTATTACTAGACGCGTATGGAGATAGATGTAAGTAATAAAGTTATTATAAAAATATTATTATAGCTTTAAGAGGATAACCTCTAGCAACCTATAGTCTTCTATTTTAAGACTATAAGTAAGCTTTTAATAAACTATAATATATATAATAAAAAAATATTAGTTATAATTTATAGCCTCTAAGAATAGCGCTTATAGCTTATAGGCTTATAGACTATAGAGTTATTTAATACTCTAATTAACTACTATATACTAGAGTACTTCTCTATAAAGCAAGAGCTTACTTCCTATTAAATATACTAAATAATAAGTATAGTAAACTATTATCTAATACTTATTTATTACTTTAGTATAGTTAATATAATAGCTGATGTACTCTTACATAAGTAAGAGAAACTAAAAACCTAAAAAAATAAAAATAAAGTAGTCTAAATATGTGTCTTTTTTTTAGTAGAGTAAATTAATATTAGCTTTATTAAAACTATATATAATAACCTAGCTATATTATTAGCAAGAGGCATACTAGCTACTAATATAATTAAAGTAATTATTATTAATACTTTTATAGTCTTACTACCTCTAAATAACCCTTACTTACTAATTAATTATATTATTAAGGTGAATTATAGTTATAAGAATTTATAACTATTTTAAGAGCGTGCTTTTTTTAGTAACTATTTAATATAAAAACTTAGCTAAAGCTTTTTTATATACTATAGTAAGCTAGTAATCCCTACTATACACTTCTTAAAAACCTATTTTATTTAAGCTATTTATACTACTTAGGTAACTATTTACTTAAATAAAAGAAAAATAAATAAGCTACTTCATAACCGCTACTATTAAAGCTATATAAGTAAAAATATAGATAATTATATAATTATATATAAAGCTTATAAATAGAGCTATATATTTTATAATAAGACTTTAAGTTTACTTAAATTACTACTAATCCCTAAGCAAGTATAGTGAAATGTTTTTATAGACTTTAAGTTCTTTTCTCTAGATAAGAAAGGATATAATTATACTTTTATTATTATAAACTAGCTAAATAAGTACTGCTTTTTACTATTTTATTATAAAATAACTACAGCTACTTAAGCAGCTGATATGTACTATTACTATATTTAGTAAGTATTTAGTCTATCTAAATTAATAGTTTCTAATTATAGTTCTTAGTTTACTTTAGTATTTATAAATAAGTTATATTAATTAATAGGAATTAAGTAAAAGCTCTAAATACTATATTACTCTTAAATTAATAAAAATACTAAGGTTTTAAATTAGCACATTAACCAGCGCTTACGTTTATTTATTAATTATTATTAAAATAACTAGTTAGACCTACTACCCTATATAAACTAGGCTTAAGTAATTTTATTATATAAAACTATAGACTTATTACTCTATTAAATTAAGTTTAGTTACTAGCTAATTTATTACTAGGACTAGGAGAAACGTATAAAGGTATTTACTATAATCTATAAATAGATATTATATAAGAAAGTATAAAGCTATACTAAAGCTTACTATAATATAATAAAGCTAGCTATAGAAATAGCTTAATAAGAGATTGCTTAAATATAAAAGTGATAGACTTAATAAGCTAATAAAAAGCATCATAAACCAGACTTCTCTATAGGAGATAAAGTATATATTATATCTAAGAATTTTACTACTAATTAACCTAGCTAGAAGCTTAACCAGCAGATATATAAACCCTATTCTATTATAGATATAAAGAGATACTTCTATTACCTTAAGCTGGTACTATATATATATATGCTTAATATCTTTTATATAAACTACTTATAAAAGGCTTTTATTTATTTATTATTTAACTAAATTAAACTTAAGGAACCATCTATTAAGATTAATAGATATCTTAAGTGATTAGTATAGGAAATTCTTAATAGCTACCTATTCTATAACTAATTATAGTATAAAGTATTCTAGCTAGCTTATAATCTAGATCTTACTTAGTATAACGCCTGAGGCTTTATAGGCACCTTATATAAAATAAGAAATTATTAAAATACTAAAGCTAATATAAATGTTAGAGGGCTGAGCGTAGTAAAGTATATTATAAATTTATATTAGAGTTTTAAGTTACATATAATTATATATAGTAAAGCTATAGTATGGATTTTTATTTATTCTTAAGTCTAGAGTAGGTACTAAAACTCTACTTATTTAAAAATAAGATACTAAACTCTAACTTAATACTAAACTCTATATTTAGCTTTATTCTTTTATTATTAGCCTCTACTAGTAATAGCCGGCTCTAGTGATATAAGCTGGATTTATGTTACTAATAAGATTAATATAACCAGCTAGGTAGCAGATAATCTGGAAGGAGTAATAGAAATTCTTAAATTAAATTATAACTTACTTAGTATGAATAGCGGATAGATTAACAGCTAAAGCTAATTAAACTAATACTAAAACTAATACCTAGAAATACTTACTTTTAAAAACATTAACTAAGAAAGCTTCTGCGGCTTCTTGTAGAGCGTTAAGAGCTATAGCCTAAACCCAGAGATTATTATTAAAGTTTTTAATAATCTTATAAACCAGTCACTGGAATAGAAGATGTTTTAATAGATGTTTTTAGTAATATTAATAGTATTTAATCTCATATAGCGCACTAGCTGTAAATTGTTAACTTAATATCAGAAATAAAAATAAAAAGAAGAAAATAAAAGAAAAGAAAAGAAAATTAGAAATACGTACTGCTGGGCTTACGCTTACGATTATTACTAAAAGAGTTAAGATATAAAGATAATAGAACTTAAGATTTATTACTAGCTAAAGCTACCGGAAGCCGTTTAATACGCGTTTAAGGCTAAAGGACTGTAAAGTATTAGTTATAATTAACTAATATCTTACTTAATACTAAGAACTAATCTATAGCAGTAATAGTCTTACGGGCTAACTTTTAGACTAGTTTATATACTACTTTACTAGTAAGATTTTTATAAGGCGTATTAGAGCTAGTAGGTGTAATATATTTCTTACTTAGAATATTCTTATATATCTTATTAGAACTAGTGTGCGTAACATACTCTATACTAGAAATATTATTATAAGACTTATTAAAACTACCAGGTATAATATGCTGGGTACTGGGAATATTATTACTAGACTTATTAAAACTACTAAATATAACATTCTTTATGCTAGAGATATTATTATAAGGCTTATTAAAACCAGATATAACTTACTCTATACTAGAAGGATTATTATAAGGCTTATTAGAACTAGTAGGTATAACCTACTTAATGCTAGTAAGATTATTATAAGGCTTATTAGAACTAGTAGGCGTAACCTACTCTATACTGGCCATAGTTAAGGTATTAAGCAAGTATTAGTTAAAACAAAATAATTAGTAATTAAATTAAGTATTAAAGTAGATTTTGAAATGTTAGGGCGTTAAGATTAGTGTAAAAGTATAGATAAAAATAAGTAAAAAAGAAAATTTTAGTAAGACATAAGTATCTAATTAGCTACTTAGTATATAGATTATTTATTTATTTAATTTTATCTTATTCTCTTACTAATACTAACACACTAACCTTATTAAAATAATATTTTGTAAGTTTTTACGCCGCGTAACTAATACCTAGACTAATACTATATATTAGTAATATCTTATTTATTAGCTATTTATTATGTCTCTAAAATGTGCTGTAAAATCCGCCTCTGTAATGTTACTAAATAAATACTAAAAAAAAGATAATAAATATTCAGATAATGCGCATACCGCTAAAGAGAGGAATAGATATAATAATCTAAAAAATAAAGAGCTAGCCCTAGTACGGGATAAGAATATAATAAATAAATTTATTTTAAAATATTAGATAAAATATGTGAAGGACCATGCAGCTAAAATTAACGCTACTAAGAAAAAAGATAAAAAGTTTATAACAAAAAACCTAAAAGAGAAAGTAAAGACTAAAGCTATTAAAAAACTATAAGCAGATAGGGTATTAGTCTTGGTATTAATTACTAACGTTAGTAGGTTTAAGATTAGTATTTATTAGACCTAAAAAGCGAAGCTATAAAACCCTAATAAAGAATATCCCTCCTAATCTTCCATCCTTAGTAATACTGTATCAGGTGATAATAATAATGTAGGTAATAATAATAAAGTAGAACTAAGCACTACTATTAAAGAATAACTTTAAGTGCTTAAGGATTTAGTTATATTAGATTTAATAACACAGTAGCGCGCAGTGTAACACTTTTAAGGTATAGTATTAAAAAGTACTACTAAGAAATTAAGGCGGCTTCTTACTTAAACGGACTTTAAATATATTATTAGGCTTATAAGCAAATCATGATTTAAGATAAGAATTTATTTTCTTAGTTTTAGACTAATACTAAACTAATACCTATCTAGAAATATCTGATAATAATAATATAAGCTAAGCACTTTAACTAAGTAAGTTAAGCATAAAGGAGCATAAATCTTAAAGGTGTTTCTATAAAGAAGAAGTTAACTATACTACTTAGCATCTACCATAGAGTAAGGTATTAGTCTAGGTATTAGTATATTACTAATATAATCTAAATTCCTGTTTTAAAAGCCTTATATGCCCTGGCAATTAAACGCGGCGTCTTAATACTTAAAGTAGATTTAATTAATAGCTATCTAATTCTACCCTTTTATAGCTTGTTTAGCTGTTTAGAATGTGTTATTATAGCAGTAGTCACTACAGCACAATCTTATAGCTAATATCTTTAGTCCGAAATTTAGTTAGCATTTATATTAGGATACCTAGGTCTTTTAGGTGCTTTTTAGTCTAATATAATAGAAGACTTTACTAAGAAGTTTTACTTTAGAAATTTTAATAAGAATAATACTAAGCACCTACTTAACTAGCTTTCAGATAATAATAATTCTATGTTAAAAGATATTAGTGTATAGATTAAGCTGCTTAATAGGTCTAAGCAGAAGTAGATACAGAATAATAAAGTTCTAGGTATTAGTTAGTATTAGTTTATTTAACTATAAATATATTTACTCCCTTTAAGATCTAAACACCGTGTTAGTAACTATAACTTAATATTAAAACTATCTATTAATATTAGCCTGTTTTATACGTGTTATCTTACTCTTCTTTTACTTTAACCTCTAAAAGTTAAAGGTATTTATAAATAGCATACCCTAGAGAGTCTTACAGCGTGAAATAGCTATATAAGTTAATCTAAAAATAAAGTTCTTTTTATCTGAGATATCTAATACCGCCTGTTTAATAATAATATTTTATAACTTATAAATAGTAATAGCATAAGCTACTACTAAAGGGAATTAAGTCTATAAACATGCAACTTTCCCACGCTAGAAATTCCGATAATAATAGAAAATTAGTACTATATTTTTCCCACCTGAGGTCCTGTATACTAATAGCCTATTATAGTTATTAAAAGCAATAAGTAACGCTAAAGGGGCTTCTTTTTAAGAGTTTATAGTATTACTTAACTATATAATATTATCTAACACACCTAGAGCACTGTTTACTAGGCTTTTTTTTGTCTATACATTATCCATAAACATAACCCGTGAGCTAATACTTAAAGAAAGTAATATCTTAAGGTTTCTAGTCTTTTTTATAGTAGAATTTTTAGCCTCTACGCTCTTATAGCTAGCTGTAATAGCTATTATAGATTAGCTAGAATCTTATAGCTAGTAGTAATTTAACTTCTAGACTTAAGTCTTCTTAGCATAGATATAGATTACGTCCCGGAACAAATTAATATTATCTATAAGAAGCGTTAATTAAATTCTAATAGTAAATAAAAGCTAGTTTTAAACTATAATCTTTCTAATATAAAGATAACCTAACGTGTTATAAAAAGCCCCCTAATTATGGCCCTACTATCGCATTATAACGTTAAGGATAATAGATTTCTTAAACTGCTAATATAGCTACTACCTAAACGTCTCACTTATATTCTAGAATATATAAGTATTATATAAAGGCCTTGTATTTACAGGTGGAAGTTAAAAGAAATCCCCAGCTAAAACCATACTCAAACTACTAAAGGGGAGATAACTAGATAATAGGAAGATCTTCTTACACTATAAATTAATCTAGATAAGTATCTTTAAGCTAATTATAGATTTTTTATCTATAACTAGATACTAAATGTCCTTAAACGTAGCCTGAAGAGCCTAGATAGCTTATAATAACAACTTAGTAAACTCCGTACCCTTAATTAGAATACGAAATAGTGTGTTTAGTGTCTTGCCAGAAATATTATAGGCAGCACAACCTATAGATGCTGCTTAAATTATTAGAGAATAATATCTATAAGTAGTAGCTAAGTCGTTAAGCTTAGTAGAGATAAATTCTATAACATATGTTTTTCTAGACTCTACTTCTCTATCTAGGTTAACTAGCTACTATAGGGGGTTTTCTCTAACTAAAATTAACTAGTAGTGGTTTATAATAAGCCTATTAAATAACTTTTATTTTTCAGTAAGAGTCTTATATGTCCCCTTAGCCTAGATAGTAAGGTTAATAAAATAATCAGCCTTTTATTACTTCCAGTACGTAGAGAGATTAAGGTTATAAATACTAATTTAGGTAGACTAATCTATTGCGCGATTTTTAGGGTAATCTCCTAAGTTTTCTCTATTAACTAAAATACCTTATGTGCCTGGTTAACGAGCGGCTAATTTCCTCCAAGATAAATCAAGATCTTCCTTTTCTTTGTTAATGTCTTTAAGGTCTGGATTATTCTCTTTAGTAGGTAGTTCTTTTTTCTTATACAAATTATTCTATAAGTAACTATAGTAGGACTTACAGTGCTGGTAAGCCTCCTCATACGTAGTAAAGGTCCTATTCTTAAATAAAAGGATTTTACTTATTTTTTGAAATAGATAATAGAGTATAAGTTTAACACGAGCAAACTGCGCTAGGTCACGGTTAGAATAATATTAGAGTATAAAGTTTAAAACCCTTAGCTTAGCCCGAGGCCTCTCCTTCATATCGCTAGTATAGTTATATTTAAAAAAGAAATCATAAAAAGAAAGATTATATAAATTAGGATAATCTTTATACTTTTAGAGAAGACTCTTACTATAATAAAAAGTTCCATTATCTTTACCACCTTCTTCTTTAAAATAGTACGTATTTGGCTGGTTCTCCTCTAGCTAATAATTAACATTAAGTACCTAATAAGAGCAATAAACTAATAGTAGATTAAAAAGAAAATAGAAAATCTCTTAAGTTAACTAGTCCCGCTCACTAATAAGCTTATTTATTATCTTTATAACGAAAGAGTGTAGCGGCCTTTTAGAATTAAGTTTAGATAAAATCCTAGTAATTATAGTCTTATAGTCCTTAAAGGGCTTCTCCTACTTAGTGGTATACTTCTCACTATATACTATTACACCAGCAGTACTAGTATATAATTAAATATTAATATTAGCCAGCCATCCCATTAAGAGTATACGATAATATAGATTTAATTAAGAGTAATTATGCGTAGGGTAAAACCGATAGTATAACTTACCCTTATTATAGTAAATAGTAGGGAATTTAGTAAATAGCCAGGAAGCAGAAAATCAGCACTTAAGCTGCTTTATCTTCTTATTAAACTTTAAACAATACTCCGTTATATAATAGTGGATTTAAATCCTAGTTAAGATTAAAAACAATTACTTAAATTCCTAGGTTATATTAGAATAGATAAGTGAAAGAGGCGAGCCTTTATTAGTAATACCTTAGAGCTAAAGTTAAGAATATATAACAGAAATATATACTCTTTAAAACCTCGTAAATTTAGCTAAAGCTTTGTGGTTATCTTTATTAAAGAGCTCCTTATCAGGATTTAGCGTGTCTTTATAGTAATATATACTATAATTATAAATACTACCACGGCTCTGCTACTTAAAATAATTCCAACTATTAATAATACTAAACTTAGGGGTGAGTACTTTATCCTTGAAAGCTTAAAAACGACAGTAAAAGTAATAGGTAATAATATGAAAATTATCCTGAACGTTATTACGTGTGATCTTAATCCTAGCGGCGGGAGTAGCATTCTTCCACTTATTATATTAAAATAGATATTATATTAAGTTATTTTAATAGTAATTAGCTGTAAAGAAAGTAATAAATAAACTTAGACTCCTTAGCTGCCGTACCTGGAAAGGTATTAGTCTTAGTATTAGTCCTAGTATTAGTCCCGGTATTAGTCCCGGTATTAGTCCCGGTATTAGTCCCAGTATTAGTCCCGGTATTAGTTCTAGTAAATAGCGAAATGGAATTATATACTATAGCTTTAAGACTTTTATTTTTACCTGCCTAAAAAGAGCGCGTCCCACGGAGAGCTCTAGTAAAATATATAACTAAGTTTAGTATAACTATAAACTAGAAACTGTCATCCTTAAAAGCACTCTAAAGCTTATTAATAGAAATGTCTTTATTATTAGACATCCTTAATATAAAAAACTCAGACTTTAAGTTTACCTGTTTCCTTATAATTGTATTAAATGCTATATAATAAAAGCGTAGATGTTACGCTATATAGCTATTCTTATATAATAACATATATTTAACATAGAATTTATAGTTAATATATTATTAATGAGACTTTGTGTACTCTTCTGTATTTATAGAAAAGCATATTAGAAAAGCCCTACTTAGTAACGCCTTACTATAGTTAAACTCTAATAAAAAGATATATTAGATAGATACTATAGAGAGTAAGACTAAGGCTCTAATCTAACACCATAAAATCTCTAACTTCTATACATTAGGAACTAGATCTGGGACTGTAGTAACTTAAGGAGCAGAATTATTCTTACTATTATCTTTACTACTATTCTTACTATTATTTCTATTATTATCTTCACTATTGTCCTTATAGGGTATATTTGTATTAGTATTTAAACTTTTAGTAGCCTAGTCATAGACAAGACCTCCTTATGTAGTATTTATAGACTATTCTTATTAAGCAGACATAAAAGATACTTTATTTATTTTAATAGTAGGTAAATTATTATTAACATAATTATTATTAGGGAGAGCGCTTAAGGCTTTATTATTAATAGTAATATCTCTATAGCTATTATAATTCTGCTGTAAGAAGTATAGCTAACACTGAACTACCTAATACCGTATATAATAGTTATTCTGAAACTATTAGTTAACATATTCATGATTATCACCAGAAGAACGGGGTGACTTAAGGAGTATAATATTAAGGTCTTAAGATAAAAGAGATAATAAACTAAAAATCTTCTTAATGTTATATAAAAAGTGGTAAATATGCTCTATATATTTATATTAAGCACTTTAATATTAGCAGACTTCTATAAAGATATGCACTTAAGTAATTAGTATTTTCTTTATAGTAGAAAGTTTTAAAAGCTTCTTAGGCTATAAGCTAGGGTCCATCTCATTATCATAGCCAAATAGAGATATGAAATTAGAATCTTGAGAACTATCTTTAAGTCTTAAGTGCTTAGCCTTATCTTTACGGTAAATAAAGCACTTTTTATCTATAAGCTTTATATTAAACCAGCATTCATTGCAAGTACCACAGGTCTCCATTATAGGCTTGTTAAGGCGGGTGTAAAATCTTTTAATTAATTATTAATCTATAAAGCTAAGAGCAAGGTTATTTAAGAAGATATTACTTAAAAGATTTATAACAAGGTTAGGTGGCGGCAGGTTATAAGATAAACCTATATTAGAGAGTATAAATAGAGTGGAAAAAGAGAACTCATCAAGTATAGTATTATAGAATATAAATGTTAACTGTAAAGGCTAATTCAGCTTAGTATTCTAGAATATAGATATTAAGTCTAAAGACTTATTTAGCTCTATATCCTGGGATAAAGAGGTTAACTAAAAAGACTAATTTAGCTCCTCCTAGCGTTTTATTAAAGATGAGATGGATAGTATAGATAATACTTTATTACCTACCTAATGCTTAATGCGGTGTTATCTCTGAACTTTAGTTTAAACATAATAGATATTAACTTAAGTTAGTATATTATTACTATTTAATTTATCTAGTAAATAACAAGAAGGACTGCGCTGCCGTTGTGGAAATAAAGTACTATATAGTATAATTAAAAAACTATATAGTGTAGGAGGCGGAGCTAGAGGCATATAATATTATATAAATATAACTATATTTAGTAAAAAGCGTCGCATAAGTATAACTACTTATAACAAGGGTGTAAAACAGCGGGAAGTAGAAGGTAGAGATAATACAGCTTTACGCTTATACTATATATATAATTAGCTATAGAAGCCTTAATAGGTATAGATATATATATATATTATGTATTAATATTCTTACAGCGTAAGCACGTAGCTTTCTAAACACTATAGATTATCTTATTAGTAGTAGTATCTTTAGGGTTACCACACTAGTTATAAAGAGAAGACAGATCTATTAGAAAAGTATTAGATATAAAAAAAGTTACATAAGAGAGGTATTAGTCAAGGCGTTAAAGTATTAGTTATATAAGAATTTTTAGTAAACTTTAGTATTCCTCTAGTACGGAATAACCAGAACCTGATTACGTAAGGTCATTTTTTCTAACCAACCAGAATGCAAAAAACCTTGGTGCTATTTTGGCAGACTTCTGAACTAAAAACCCCCCTATTTAAATAAAAGAAAGCTTTACTACGCTTAATAATAAGGCCTATCTAAAAAAAGTAGGACTACTAGTATAACTAGATACCTAATTAAAAGCATATAAAGCAGAAAAGGACCTGAAAGTAATAAAAGAATAATAAAACAGCTTTAAAAATAAGAGTAGTATAAAAACTAGTAAGAAGAAGATTATAATTTAAAGACTTAAAAATAAGTCTTTCTTAAAAGAAGATAATATAATAGTATTATTTAAATAACTTACTATAAATTATATAATATTATAACTAGCTATACTAGCTATAATTTAGTATAGAGCTTAGAATATAGCTAGCTTATACTTAAGCTATATACTACTCTATTTAAAAATAAGCCCCCTTTATATCTCTTCTCTCTCTATCTTAGTATAGCTGAAATATAGCTAACTTATTTTATTAACTTATATTTATACTATAATATATAAAGACTAAGCCTATTATTATAAGTATATATTTTTATTTTTATTTTTTTATATTATATTAATAAAAATTAAACACTAGTTTTACTAAATTAATTAAAAGTAGTTTATTATTATTTTTTAATTATTTAATTTATTATTTTACTTTTAATTATATGTTATTATATTAAGAAAAATCCTACTTTATACTATTAATAGTTTTTTTTAAATTATTTTTTAAAGCACACATAAATTTAAAAAGCTAATTAGTAATAAAAATATAAGTTTTTTAATATTATATAAAAAGTAATATAAATAAAATATATACTTACTTTTTTTTATAATATTATAAATTAATTATTTTATAAAAGTACTTATAAGTACTATTTATTTATATTACTATATATAGTAAAAAATTAGCTAATTAATTAAAGTAAAGTATTTTCCAATTACTAAAAAATTAAGTTTTTTATTTTATATATATTTTATAGTAAAAAATTTAAAAGTATTAAACTAAAAAGCCTTTGTACTATAAGACTTAAAATCTTATATATTTTAAAACTTAAAATAGTGTTTTTACTTCTATACTTAACTATAAAAAGTATAAAGTATTTATACTATATTTTAAAGTTAATTTAATTTTTTTAAAAACTATAATTAAATATTTTTATAAGTTATTATATTTTAATATTACATTTATATAAGCTTTATATAACTAAAACTTTTTTTATAAAAATAAGTTATTTCTATTTATTACGCTAAAAGATACTAATTCAAGCTAGAGTAATACATATAAAAACTAATTTTATTATTATATATTATGTTAGGGGGCGGCAGAGTATGGATAAGGTCAGTAACTATAATAATAGTATATAGTACAAGATGGATTACAAGACGTAGCTCCCCGAACTACATACAGGAGCTATGGACAGAATATATATAAGGTTCCGGAAGGAGGGAGCCTGCACGGTCTGTGCAGAGGCTCCGTACGGTACTCAATCCGGACAGGCTTAGGGGTAACGGTCCCTACAGGACCGCACCATGACAGTACTCCCCTCCTTACGGCTGTAGTCTCTACCGTCGCCTTAGGGGCTAGGCTTCTCAGGGTACTGCTGGTGGAACACTCGAATTACGTCTACAGCGTTCTCCATCCAGCGGGTAGGGGTCTCGGTTAACTCGTCATATCCGGTCCATCTGACCGTATACTTCAATTGTGGGGTGCCATTACGGCCACGGCAGTCCCAGCAGGAGTTAATAATCTCTTTAACAAACCACTCCCACTCACCGTCAATCTCTATTAGCGGTAGCAGGTTTTCGGTCTGTTCAGGTTCTGGGGCGGCGGTAGGTCTAGTAGTAGTAGCAGCAGGAGCAGGGGTAGGAACAGGTTTGGCAGGTAGTGACGGTTTAGCAGGTAGTATGGGGGCGCGTTGGCGGAGCTGGTTACAGGTTGTTACAGCAATTCCGCAGGCAGAGGTCTCTAGCGGTAGGTCTAGTGGTAGCAGCAGCAGAGGCAAGGGCAGGAACAGGTTCGGTAGGTGATGACAGTTTGGCGGCGGGTTAGCGGAGCATGTCCCGTAATTCCTTAAAGACGGCGTTCTCTAGGAGGGTCGGAGACGGAATGAGAGTGGACGGAGAAGAGACGGTCGTAGGCAGTTTAGTTTCGGTTAGGACAGCGGTAGGAACAGAGATGGAGATAGGAGTAGAGGCAGCAGAGGCAGCAGAGGCAGCAGGTGTATCGGCACAAACAGGTTATCGGTTGGATCGGTGGCAGTACCGTGCCAGGGCTCAGGTCGTGTCCACATAGGGGGTCTTCAGAAAGGCTTCCTATAAACCTTAAAGCAGTATCGTTGCTGGCGTGTTCGAATGCAAAGCGGCACAAACAGGTTGTCAACAGGTTGGGTGGCAGTGTCATTACCGGCGTGTTTGAAGGCGTATCGGCACAAACGGGTTGTCAGTCGGATCGTGAAGCAGTACCGTGCTAGGGATCGTAATGCGGCTAGCAGCCCGTTTGCCTGCAGCGTTGGTCTCAATAGCAGCCCTCTTGGCTACTAACGTCAGGTCTAACCGTCAGAACTCGTCGTTAGGTCGTGCACTCTCTTCATAGACCTGAAGACACCTTGCACAGCTCCGACAAACAGCACATGGTGGTGAAAAGAGGGAGCTACGTAATGTCAGGGGGCGGCAGAGTATGGACAAGGTCGGCAACTGTAACAACAGTATATAGTACAAGATGGATTACAAGACGTAGCTCCCCGAGCTACATACAGGAGCTATGGACAGAATATATACAAGGTTCCGGAAGGAGGGGGCCCGCACGGTCTGTGCAGAGGCTCCGTGCGGTACTTAATCCGGACAGGCTCAGGGGTAACGGTCCCCACAGGACCGCACCATGACATATTAACTTTTTATTAAAACATAGCCTCTTAACATTTTAAGTAAAATATTAAATATTAAAGTATAGTTTAAGTAAGATTTAAAAGTATTAACTACTTATTTTATTTAACTTATTAAGTAATACACGTTAGCTTAAAAAATAAAAATAAAAAAAGTTTTATAATAATATTAACTAGTAGCTTTTTGCTATTAATAAATACTTTTATAAAGTTATTCTTACTATATATAAGCATATATATAATAGAGAATAAAAACCCTATATTTAATACATTAAAAAATACTAAGTTTTATATAAATAGTATTAAAAAGTAATTAATACTATAAACTAAAAGTATTTATTTTTAAAAAAAAGTTAGTTATACTAAAAAGTTCAAGATTAAAGAATATAAGTAATATTTAAGTAATATAATTTTAGATAATAATAATAAAAACTATAATATAAGTAAAATAAATTAAAATATAGTAGAGTTTACTATTATAAAAAGAAGAAGCTAAAAACTAGAATTAAAAAGTTTAAGATAATATAAAAATATTAAAACAAAAAGTATAAAATAATTTAAGATATTAAAATACATTAATTAATGTAGCTAATTATATTAATACTATTAAAAAAAATTAGTAAACTTAAAAAAAATGTGTTATATATTAGAAAATTAGTTAATATTAATAAGCTTAATAGCATTTTTAAAACTAATTATTTTTTATATAAAAAAGACAATATAAAGAAAACTTAGAAAACAAAGTTTTTACCTAAAAAAGTAGAAAGTACAAGAAAATAAAAATAAGAAAATAAAAAAAAGTATTAGTATTTTTATTTATAAAGTATATAGTAAGCTTAAAAGCTATAGTATTTTAAATTTTTATTATTTTAATAATTATATTTTTGGCGTTTTTTTATATTAAAATACATGTAATACTTTAAAGACGTAATTACTAAAAACCTAAACTATATAAGTTTAGAAAATATAAATATACTTTAAAATGTAACTATTTTTTAAATTTAAATTTAAATTTTTTTTTAAATAACTACGAAATTCATTAATAATAACTTACTAATATTAGTTTTTTAAATAAAAGGCTATTATACTTTTTATAAAATTTAATAAAGTTTATAAAATAAAAACACTATAATACTAGTATAAAAAATAAGAACTAAACTTTAGTTTTTCTAAATTTAAAATAGTTTAAAAGTAAGTTTTAGGTAGTTATAGAAAGTAATTTTATTTTAATATAATAGTATAAAATTATGTTTAAATATAAGTAAATAAAAATTACTTACTTTTTACTTTTAATAAACTTCTAATAATTACTAATTTTAAAGAAAGTATTAGCTGTAGTTATTAATTATTTATAATAGTTTAGTAAAAATTATAATAATTTAGTTAAATATTTACTACTAGCGTTTTACAGCTAATTAAGTAAAGAATATAAAAATATAGCTAAATTAAGTTAGAGCTTTAATATTAATAATAAGAGTACTATACAAATATATATATTATAATAAAAGTAAAGCTTATTATTTAATTTTTTTTTATTTCTTTAGTAAGGACTTATAAATTTCCAAAAATTATAAACAGAAATTAAAAGATATAATTGTAAAAAAGTAAACTAAAATAAATAATTTTATTAAAGCTTATTTAAATAATAGTAGTAGTATAAAATTACTTTAATATTTTAAAATAATAAACTACTAGTATGTAACTTATTTTTTTATTATTTTAATTAAAACTTTTATAAAAAAGCCTATTTTAGTTTATATTAATAGTTTAAGCTTAAAAAATATAGTAAACTAAAGTTATTATACTATAAAGCTATTATTAAATAATATATTTACTAAAAAACATATATACAATTTAAGACTTATTATACTTTCTTTAATTTATTATATGTAAAATGTTTAAATACTAATAAGTATTACTATTAATAGCTAGTATTATAAAAAAAAATATATTTAATAATAAATTAGTTTAAAAACACTAAAAGTTTTTATACTAAATTAAAAATTCCTACTATAAAGTAACTATAAAATTAATTTTAAAATTTTTTAAAAGTTAACTTTTTTTTATTTATTAATAATTTTAATATTACTTTTATTACATGTATAAATTAATTAATTAATAATTTAAATTAACTTTTCTACTTTTTTATAATTAGTATTATTTATTTACTTTTTTATTATATTTAAATAGTTATATAACTAATACTTTATTTATTAATTACTTTTTAGCTAGCTTGTTGCTTATATAAGTAGTACTTTTAATAATACTAGTAACTAACTAAAAGTTTAATTTACTAGTAAGCTAATAATAAGTTTATACTTTTAAAATTATATATTTTGATTTTTTTTAACTACTTTACTAATAGCTAATAAAATTATATAAATTATTAATAACTAATATTACTAGAAAAGTATATATTATAATAACTAAGTAAATAATTTAATAGATTTTATTTTTTAAAAGTTAAATTATAGTTAAATTAAGTTTAGTAATTAATTATTTTGTTATTTAATATAAATATACTTTTTTTATTAAATTTATTACTACTATTTATTTATTTATTAGTTTTTAAAGTATATAAATGTATTACACTTTTTTAATTTACTGAAATTAATAGTAATCATAGTAAATGTGTTAAGAAAACTTTTTAAATATTTATAACTTAAGTTTAATTTAATACTATTTAAAGTATAGTTAAAATACAAGCTAAAAATACTATTATTATATTATATTTTATTAGTATATATTTCCACACTTTATTTTTCTTAACTATTTTTTTTAAAGTTATAGGTTAAAAACTTACTTAAACTAATACCTTATATTTTTATTATTATTTGTAATATACTAATCTAGTTTCATAATATTAGGTACTAGTATGTTAGTATTTAAAAAGTATATAATATTTAATTTTTTTTTAAAACTAAAATTAAAGTAAACTATATTTAAACTTAAAAGTTTAAAGCTACTATTAACTTAATGTAGTGTAAAAAACTAAGTAATAAAAAAAATAAGTTAAATTATACTACTAAAAAAAAAGTAAAGCTAAAAAGTTGTAAAAAAATTTATTACTAGAATTTTAAATATATTTTAAAATAAAAAGTAGTTAACTCTAATTTTACATACTTTATAAAAGTTTTATATAATTATAATTTAAAATATTTATTTTTAAATAAAAAGTAAGAGTTAAATAATATTAGTACTAAACTTTTAATAAAAGTATTTATTAATACTACTTATGTAGTTTTTAGCACTCTTAAAATTCTTTTTTATAAAACATATTTTATAGCTATACTTATATATGTTTATTTTTTAATAGTTTTTATTACTTAATTAAAAAAATAACGTTTAAAGTAAGTTTTTTAAATATAAAAAAAAACAAGGTTATTACTAAAAATAAGTAGTTAATAATAACTAAGTTTTTATAAAAAAAGTTTATTATTAAGTTAATAGTAATTTATAGTATTTAAATAATACATAAAGTTAAAACTTACTGCTTTTTAAGTTTTTACTTATATTACTTTTACTTTTATACTTTATTTTACTATTTTATATTAATGATAAAGTACTTAATATTTTCTATTATAATTATTTTTTTAACTTTTTAATAGTTTTTAGTTTTATAATTTTTAAAAGTTTTAAACTTACTTTAAATGTAATAAAAGTAGTAAATTTATAAATATAAAATAAGTAAAGTTTTATAGTTTTTTAATATTATTAGTAACTTACTAAAAGTTAACTCTAGTAACTAAACTACTAGTAGTTTTATATTAGAAAAAAACGAATTAGTTTAAAAGTAAATTTTTAACAACATTTTTAGTAATAATTTATTTACTTAAGTTGTAAATAGTATACTTATTAAACAAAATACTTTTTAAACTAAAGTTTTTTTTTTTATAAAATATGGCTTTAAATAGTGTTTTACGTGTTATTAATATAAAAGCTATTAATAATATTAAATATATATATTTTACTTACTATTAATATATATTTTTTAGATATAGTAAAAAAAAAATTAAAAGTAGTTTATAACTTTATATTATTTATTTACTAATATATTAATAAAGTATTAAAAGAGTTTAAAATATTTAAAACTTAAAATTTCTAATTTATAAATATAGTTAAGTGTTTAGTTAAAGTAGTTAGTTTATATAAGTAAAAGCAAAATATACTTAATATAAGTTAATAAACTCTACTACATATTATAGTAAAAAAATTGTTTTTTTATTATATATTATAGACTCTAATTATAATATTATAGTAATTTTATTTAGCTTTATAAAGTCTTTATTTTATAAAAGTAAAGTAAATTAATTAAATAAAAATAAGTTTTATTAAAATTAGTATGTTTTAAAGTTAAATTTTTTTAATTAAGTATTTTTATTTCGAAAACAAATAATAGTAAATAGCTAAAAAGCTAATATATAAAAGTAAACTTATTACATGCATAGTACATTAGACTAATTAGTAATATATAATATAGTTATAAAAAAGAAATATAATTAATACATGTAAATTTAGTAAAAGTAAACTTAATTATATTATTTTACTTTTTACTTTTATTACTCTATACTTTTTTTTTTAAAAAAGAATTTCTTATACTTTTTACTGTACCTTTTTTTTACTAAATAAGTAAAAAAAATATAAAAATAAGTTTAACTATTTAAGTTAAAGTTTATAGAAAATAAATAAATTATACTATTTATATAAAAGCTACTAAATTTCTAAGTAAATACTTTTTTTACTTTATAGGTTTTAGTAATTAGCTTATAGTTATTATTTTAATATATTTTACTAACTTTTATTTTTACCTTTATTTTATTAATATAAAGTATTTATATATGTAATATTAATTAAGACTACTTATTTAACTTTAAAATAAAAATATTAATACTTTATAATTAAAAAGTTAGTATAGTATTAACTATAATTAATGTACAAATTAGCTTTAAATAAATAATTATATTTATAGTAGTAAACTAGGTTTTTATATATTTAACTTTATTTAATTATAAATAATTAGTTTTACACAACGTTTTACTTTTTTATAGGTAGTTTTGAAATTACTTTAGTATAGCTTAGTAAAAGCTATAGTAATACTAAAAATATAAATAACGTATTTAATAAGTAAGTGACTTAGATAAGTAAGTAACTTATCTTAAAACTCACTAAAAAATCAAGAATTCGCACATGAATATCTTAACAACCACTTAATAATAAATTCTATAAATTGAAACTCAGGCTTTTCTACATGCATTACAGCGTTTCTGAAGGTCGCATGAAAATTAATTGAGTAGTTTCTGAGATATAGCAATTTAGAAGCTAAAAGCATGCTATATTGCTATATCTCAAAAACTACTAAACCAATGTATATGTAACCTTCATAGAAGCTGTAATACATATAGAAAAGCCTATATTTCAATTTATAGAATTTATTATTAAGTGGTTGTTGAGATATTCATGTGCGAATTCTTGATTTTGTAGTAAGTTTTAAGGTAAGTTACTCACTTATCTAAGTCACTTACTTATTAAATACATTACTTTTAATTATATTTTAAATTAAATCTTTTTAGACCATTTCTTAAATACTAATTTATATTTAATAATATTTTTTAGCTATAATAGTTTAAGTTAAAGTATTATTTTTAAGAAAAAGTAGTTTTATTAAAAATAAATTACTTTATAATAAAAAGTTGGTAATCTTTTAGTATATATTAAAAGATACTTTTTTAGACTACTAATATACTATAGTAAAGTAAAAAGTATCAGTATATATAATAATTTTATATATTTAAAGAAAATTAGTAAGCTTTATAAAAAAAGTAATTTTACTTATTAAGTTATTTACTTTACAATTTTAAATACACATTTTTTATATTCTTAAAGTTATATAAAGTATAAAGTATAATTTTTTTTTATAAATAAGTTTATTTATTATGTAACTAGTAATTATGTTTATAAGTGAGTGGTTACCCTAAGTGAGCGGTTACCCTAAAAACTTACTAAAAATTCAAGAATTCGCACCTCAATATCCCAATAACCATATTATAATAAATTCTAAAAATTTAATAGGTTATTGATAGTGCTTAGAAATAGAGACTATTGAATTCTTAAATGCTAGAAGTTAATAGTAATCCAGATATTTAAGAAAAGGTGAATTTTTGACAATTTGGGGGCCAAAAACCTACTATCTTAATCACTATTAATTGTTAGGTCTTAAAAATTCAATAGCCTCTATTTCTAAGCACTATCAATAACCTATTAAATTTTTAGAATTTATTATAATGTGGTTGTTGGGATATTGAGGTGCGAATTCTCGAATTTTTAGTAAGTTTTTAGAGTAACCGCTCACTTGAGATAACCACTCACTTATAAACATAGTTATAATAAATATGAGATATTTTTCTTTATACTAAATATAACTTTATTACAAAAAAAATTCTATACTATAAATTAAAAAAATATGTAAAAAAGTAATTAAATGGGTTTTAAATATAATACTTTACTTTATAGTTTTTAAAACTATTTCTATTAAGTAGCTATTAAGTATATATTTTATAAACTTTGTTTATTTAATACTAATAGAAAACTATAGTATAATAATTAACTATTTTAAATATAACAAAATAGAAAAAGCCTAAGTTATTTAAATAATATATAGTAAAAAAAAGTATATTTTAACACACCTAAAACCTTGTATTTATTAAAGTTAGTTTAAGAAAATATATTAAATTATTAGTTTAAATAACTTTAATAAATTAAAGTATAAAAGTATAAGAAAAAAAGTGTACTATAAATATAACATATATATCATATATAGTTTTATTATATCTTTAAAATAGAAAATTTTTATTATAAAATATTTATTAATTTTAGTATTATTAAGTACTTAATTAACTAAAAGTATAAAATTATTTACTAATTAAAACTTGTGTTAGAAAAAATATTATAAAAATAAAATAAAAATCATAGTTATTTAAGAAATTAATATTAAAACTTATAGTATATAGTTTATATATAACTAAATAATTATACTAATAAATATTATAATAGTAGTACGTTTACTTAGTAACGTTATATTTTAGTAACTAACTTTAAATTATTATATAAAATTAAACTAATTTTCTATAAAACTATTATAATAAAACTTAGTTACTTACATAAAAATAAGAAATATTGTGCTAAAATTTACGTTAGTAAAAGCTAATAAAAGAGTTTAGCCTTATTAATATAAAGTTAAAGTTATACTAAAATTTACATTAATATAATATTTAAAAACTAAACTAAAAATTTATGTTAATAAAAAACCTATACTAAAATTCACGTTCATAAAAACTTGTACTAAAAATCTTATTAATAACAAACCTTATACTAAACTTTTATGTTAATAAAAAATCTATACTAAAATTTATATTAATAAAATCTTATGTTAAAATTTACGTAAATAGAAATATATACTAAAATTTATGTTAATAAAAACCTACACTAAAATTTTTTTTTAATAAAAAGACTTTTACTAAAAATTTATATTAATAGAAAACTTGTACTAAAAATCTATATTTAATAAAAAACTTATACTAAAATTTAAAGCTACTAAAATTTATATAGTTTAAAACTAAGTTTTATTTATATACTTATAAACTACATTAGTAAAATTTTACTTATATATAAATAAAGTTATGTGTATTTCTAATAATAATATTATAGTATTATAAAACTTTTTTAAAGAAAGTTTAAAAGCTATATTATTTATTATTATTTTAAAGAGTTTTTATAACTAATTAAGTTATAAAAATTAACTAAAATTCTGTTAAAATTAAAGTTAAGCTACTATATAACTTTTAAAATACTTAATTTTACTATACTATATTAGTAAGTACTTATTTAGCTATATAGATTTTTTAACTAAAGTTAAGTAAAAAGTACTAATATAAATATTACTTATAAAGTATATTATAATTATATAAAAAATGCTTTCAAATTTCTTTTTTATATTTCTAAAATTTAGCTTGTTTATATTTAAAATATAGTTACTAGTAATAATTTAGTTTTTTTTAAATAAATATTTTTATTTAATATACATTAAATAATTTTGCAAACTTTATTACTTATTTTATTATTTATATACACTATTTTTATATATTAATAGTAATAAATATAAAAAGCTAGTTTTTATTACAAAAAACTAATATATAACTTATTTTTAATTTAATTTTAAATTTAATTAAACTTTTAGTATTTATAGTATTAACTATTATTTTAATATATATTTTAACTATAACTTATTAATATCTTTCTACTTTATTTTACTAAAAGTATAAGTTATTTACTTATAATAAATAGTTAAATATATATATTATAAATAAAAAAAGTAGCTAAAATAACTTTATAAGTAAAAGAACTTATTTAGGCTTTTAACTAATTTTAAAACACTTTTTATTAATATGTAGCTTAAAAGTATAAAATGCTAAATATTTATAAAAAAATATATAATATTTATATAACTGTCTAAATAGTAGTATTATACTAATTAATAATTTGTAGTAATAATACTTTAAATTTTATTAACTTATAGCTTTATAATAAATATAATAAAAAAAGTTTTACTTATAAAACTTAAAAATTTAAAATAACATAAACTTTAATAGATTTACAAGTAAGCTTAAAAAAGAAAGTAGTTAAAAAAATAATAATAACTTAGCTTTAAGCTAATATTATAATTTATAAACTTAAAAGCATTTTTTTATAAATATTAAAATTAATAAAAGTTTATAAAAATACTTAATAAAATATATAAAAGTTATAAAGCAAGTTTATTACATAAGTTTTATAAAATTAAAAAGATTTATAAAGTAAATGTATTTATATAAATTAAATACAACTTTAAAGTTTTTTATTATAAATTTTTTTAGTTAAAATTTTTTTTACTAATATTAAAAGAAATTATAATTTTTTTATACACTTATTATATTTAAACTACTAATAATAATTAAGCTAAAATTAATTTTTTAGTAAAAATAAAACTATAGCTAATTACAATTTAAAGTAAATTTTTTTTTAAGTAGTAATAGTTTATAAATAAAGTAAATAAAAAAAAGCTATATTAATATAATAAATTCTATTTAAATAGTAGGTTTCTAAAAAGTAAATATTTTTTTAAATAATGTAATTACCTTTTTTAATATACAAAAAAAGAGTTGAAACTAAAAAAAAAGTAAATACTTTAAATTCTAAGTAGTATAAATTTCAAGTATTTTTATTATCTTAAAAGAAGATGTTAGTATATATATACTAAAAAATTCTACTAATATTATTACTATTACTATTAAATAAAGCTAAGGTTATATATTTTTTTATTTATTATTAGTTATTATTATTAATTATATAAACCTTAAGTTTTATACTATAAAAGTTTTTATACTAGTTAATTTGTGTATTTTCTATTTTATAAAAAATTCTACATTTATAAAGTTCTAAAAAATATAGAAATTATATTACTTTTTTTACTACATTTTTCTTATAATGTTAATAATGTTAAAAGTACTTAAAAAATTAATATTTAGATTATTAAAAGTATATATAGTATAGCTAGTAGAAATAATACTTTTAAAAAGCTACAAAAGTCTATTTTTAAAAAAGTAGTTATAGTTAAAGAAATTAATTTATTTTAATAAAAGCCCTATTATTATTATAATAACTAAAATTTAAAGACCTTTAGTAAAGTTATAAAATACAAATACTTAATAAATAAGCTTATAGAAATTAATAATTTATTTTTTTAATATTTTACTAAAAGAGGCTGTTTTTATAAACTTTTAAAACTAATAGAAACAAAATAGTACATGTACTTTTACTAGTTATTTTAATAAAAGTATAAAAAGTAAAATTTTAATTAACTACTTTAAAATATAAAATAACTATATAAATACTATTTTATAAACTATTTATATTATATAGTTTATATTACTTTTATAGCTTGACTTTTTACTTTTAAAACTTAATAAGTTTTTTTTACTATACTTTATTTTTTTTTATACTTTAAAGACTAAATATATATAATAAGTACTAAAAAACTTTTAAAATTTATAGTTTTATTTATTTTAAGTAATTTAAGTTTTTCTTTTTAGCTTTAAAATTAATTTCTAGTATTAATTAAAGTATTTTAGTAATTTCTTTTTACTTTATTTTATAATAACTCTTATTTTTTTTATTTAACTAGTATAATTTTTACTTTAAATAATTTAATTTCTTCTATATTTTATACTTTTTATAATTTTTTTTAAACTTTTAAGTTTTTTAAATATTTTATTTTAGTAGCTATTTTTTTTTTTTTTATAATTAGCTTTATATATATTTTTATATTTATAGTATTATTATAAAATAATAGCTACTTTACTATACTTTTATTACTTAATAGTAATTACTTATTAAGTATAGCTAATAGTTTGTTAAATAACATAAATTATATAGTAAAGACTTTTATTTAAAATACTATTTTAAGTATTAATTTAAATACTAGCTAGTTAAATCTATTAGATTATTAGAGCTTAAAGTTTTAAAAGGTTTTTAATAATAGTATTTTAGTTTACCTTTTTTTTAGTATTATAGTTTTTTAGTAGTATAAGTAAATTAAAATAATATTTTTATAACCTAAAAAATAGTTTTATACTATTAATATATATTATTTAAATAAAATTTTTATATATAAGAATTAGATAATATTACTTAATATATAGTATATAATTTTTATATAAAAACTTTCTTTTTTACTATAGCTAATACTGTAATTTATTACTATATTAATTATATAACTATACTTATATTAGCTAATATTATGTTAAACTATAAAACATTTTTCTAAAATTAACGTTAATTTTCTAAAAATTATAATAACTAAGATTTCTTTAATTTATATAACTTTTACTAAATTAAACAAATTCTTAGAAAGTTATTTAAAAACTTAAGATTTTAAATAGTTTTTTAATATTTTATTTAGACTTTATAGTAATAATAATTAAAAAACATAGACTTTTTAGCTTTTAAAATAATTAAATATAAAACTAATAACATTTAAAAACCTTATTTAAAGCTTTAGAAAGTAATATTTATTAAAAAAAAAATTAATAAGACTTTTTTACTATAATAAACTTATAATTATAAAATAAAAAAATAAAGTAAATTCTAAGTTTTAATATACATATAAAAAGTATATTAACTTTTTAATTTTTATAAACTTACTTTTTAGTTTTATGTAGTTTTAATATAGTATTTTATTACTTATATTTATATGTAACTATTTATAAGTTAAAATTAGTTATAATAATTAAATATATATATATATATATATTTGTTATTAAGATCATTTTAAGAAATTTTAGAAGTTTAGTATATTAAAATATAGAAATCATATTTACCTACACTAATAGTAAACTAATAGGCTTTTACTACTTATATAGTAGAAAGCGAATACAATTAAATACTCCCTTCTTTCTGAACTTAAGGAATCGGAACAATGCCTAATAAAAGGGGGTAATGTAATGGGTATTTCCTTCATCATCCCCTAACTAGCCCATCCGGGCGTCCTTTGGGCCCCTATCGGATAGCCGGTGCCAAGGCACCGGCCCGTATGGTCACGTGCGTGGTCAGGTATATAGATACTCTCCGAACCCTACGAGCACTCCTCAAGGATTCGTCTCTCTCCAATCTATCCTGTACCCCCCTTTTCTTGCCATTTGTACCCCCTGCCTGTGAAGTCCCTCTCACAAATGCTGAGACTTCTGTGCATACTAGCGGAATATGCACGCTGGCGGGAAAATTCCTAGTTCTTCCACAGCGATATCGCAACTAATCGGAATTGCTGACGAGCTTCTCCATAGTCTATTGTCTGCTATCCAGAAAATTGAGAAATTTTATCAATTATATGTGGCTTTACGGCCTCAAATGGCCAAATTCGTGGGTGAGGTGGGACCGTGAGTTAGGTTGTGAGAGCTGGTATTATGTTTTATTCTAGGGTAACGACACGTCAAGTTAAATATTGGCTCCCTTCTGGATGCGTTACTCCCGAGAAAACGATTAGGGGTTGATGTTCTGGGGCTGCTTTGCTAAAGGAGTGAAAGGGCCCTATCTCTTTGAGGAGAAAGAATAGGGTTTATTTAACAAGATCTCATACTGTAAAAGAATGATTCCTCTTATCCATGGGTAGATTCAAATATATCTTTATCTTAATTTCATGCAGGATAGGGCGCCTGGCCACTCAGCTGCCTTCAACAAAGAGGAACGGAGTAAGAGAGGAATTGAGACTATCTTTTGGCCAGCCTATTCACTAGATTTGAACGCGATTGAGGCCGTTTGGAACCGGATGAAGGACCATATTAAGCGGGTGTATAGCGGCGGGGACCATTCTTATGATAATCTTCGAATCCATGAACGACGCTTGGGAGCAGGTTACTGAGAAACAGCTTACTTCACTAATAGTTCTAAAATATAATACATGCCACTTCCACCCCTGCAGACGCTTGGCACCAGCAGCATCTAATAAATATAGGCCTGATACCACAGTAGAAGAACGAAAAACCCATATTCCAGACTCCGAAGGCTTAAACAAACTCAATCTATTGCATGGACATCTTATGCTGGTGATAAATACCTTAAGAGACGTGAAAATCATAGAACAAACCATATCTCAAACTGAACGCCGCTCAATGATACAGTAATAAGACGTCTCACAAACCCATCACTCTCTCACGTCTTGTCCAAGTGAATGTGCCCACCATATAGACTCCGATACATGTTTATAGAATGCCGCTACCCCAAACGAATGCACCTCTTCCCATAATCAATCCATGAACCTATTCCTCATGCTTACGAAACTCAAGCACCATACTCCTTATTCGGCTCTAGCTTCCACTGATCCTTATGCAGCCCCCTCAGCGCCTCTTCTCCATCTGGCGTCAGATCCGGCTTGCCCACTGGTGTGAGCGCCCCGGTGAAGAATCGCGGCTGCCACTCCTTATCTGCCACTTTCCTTTCCGCAGCCTTCTGTCTCTGCTTCTCTTCGATCTCTTGCTTTAGAGTCGTGGCGAGACTGTACTGCTTGTTGACAATGGCGTTTGTAACACCTTCCCAAAACTTGCGGGATTCGTTCGGGAGTTGATCTTCCATGGGAGGGACGATCTTGGCAACAGGGAAGAGAGGGTTTAAGTCGATTAGGAGGTGCTTTTCCTTCAACCAGGGTGTTAGTTTGACTTCGAAAAGATGTAGAGAGACGCTTACTGAAGACTTGGTGAAAGGTTGGCTGCCGAGTGTGTAGTATACTTTATCCTGCCAGCATCCTTCTACCCTGCCCAAGATATCCTTCTCCGGGACATCTTTGATCTTCGTCTTGGTATCATTCTCGGGATCATACGTGAATATGACGCCTTCAACCTTGTTCTGTGTTCTTCCCAGCCAACCTTCCTCGAGATATTGCAGGATAACTTTTATCTTCGTTTTGGCGCAGGTGATGAAGCAGGAATCGGCGACGCTGACACTGAGGGAGCCTATTCCTAATCAATATCTCCAAACCTCCTAAAATTGTTTTGTCAAGACTCACCTCTCAGCAATCCCCCCAAATACGCAGCCGGATGCGTCAATTGATATAACTCATTCCCTCGATTTTGCAACTCTATGAAGATTCCAAGATTATGCGCCCCGGCCATGACTCTAATACTCGTCCCTGTGAACTTTGCGCTCAACTGATCAAATCCCCTTGCAATTATTCCTTTCTCGGGGCAATCGATGTAGAAGGCAGAAACGGGAGGATGGTGTGAAGTTTGTTCGGTAAGGTATGAGACTTTGACGTGTTTCTCACCGGTGGTGCTGGCGGCACTGCTGGACGGCGCGGAGTTTCGGTCATGCCTGAGGGGCGGGGAAGTGTCTTCAACTTCCCAATTGCACTGTATGGGTCAGTAGAGTGTCCAAAGGACGGAATGAAGATAAAGTACCCTGAAGAACTCGCCGAGTGTGGAGTTGTATGGCTTGCATGGCTTGCCTTTGACGTATTTCTACCGTCCACGTCAGCATTCTGCCCTGCTGAGTGTGTTGTGACTCCCTACTAAGTCCTTGGTAAACCAAAACCGTAACGTCCCGAGTATGCGCCCTAGGGCCTCGTCTGAGTCGCCAATACTATGCCAGTTAGCGCTGACTAGCTCCTGTCTCGGCATTAATAGAGGGCGCACCTGACAAACGTCTCTGGTCTATCCAAATAATTCCAGTACTCTATCATTTGTCAGGACATGTTCGAGCGGGGCGGCGTAAGGGAGAGGCTGCGAGTAGCGAGGGCATACCCAAATTCGGAGTGGGCTCCAGTAGCTGAGCGGGAAGTGAGAATCGAACAGCAGCGATATCAGAAACACCCATAAACCTGTATGAAGAAAGACGAGGTCAGCAAATTGTGCCTGGGACAGTGGGGGTTCAGAGGTTCCTCCAGTGGGAGGACAGGATCGGTGGAACGTTACCTCCTCAGGATTCCCAAAAAAGTCTTTAGTTTTGAGCTGTCATCCGGAGGCTTCTCAATAGGCGCATTTACTGGTGTGGGAGCTCGTGACGGCTCTTTCGAGTTCGCCGCAGAAACAGACGGTGAGGCGTTGGTGGCCGCCGGGGCGGGAGACGCGGCGCTCTCCGCCATAAGTGAAAAGAAGATTGCTCAAACAGAAAAAAGAAGAGACCTGTGAAGAGGATGTCTATGGAGTACGGAGTTGTGGTGGTGTATGAAGGCCTGAGAGGGCAAGTGTTTCGTGGACGTGGTAGCACCAGTGGCTGAGCTAGGAGTCGAAGCTGTTGAGTGGCTCAGTTTTCGTGACGTAGGCGAGCCGATAACCGTTATCGTGAGCTTGGCGTGGTTCAACTAAGGATGAAAGCCGTTAATATATGCGCAGTATATCTTCACAAATGCATTCACTTTCACCACAGGATTGGGAAAAGGTAGAGAGCTATCCATCAGTCTGCAAAATCTTAAAACGCGGTAAGGGTTGTTCGTAGGCGGTGAAACCGTGTCCAATCATTGCGACACGAACTGTCAGGGCCGATTCCATTGCATGCACATCAAGACTTGGCCTCCAGTTAATTTATCAAAATCCCCATTGTCCTACTTACAAAGCAGCTGTGGTGAACACGCAAGAGGCTCCGCGTGATGGGAGATAACAGCTCTGACAATCGCGTGTGATAGTTCACGTTGCCAAAATTGGACCTGCTGAGCCTCCATCAGACGTCCAACTGCATATCAATCATCCATAACACCTACTCATTTGCCTTTTTCTATCCGTTCCAAATGTTGCGGTCGCCGAAGGAACAATGCAGCGTATGCGCATCGTGAATAAACCCAAAGCCGCAGCGAGGTTGTCCTCAGCTCCCGTTCCCAAAACCAATTTGACATTTGACATCAGCGTGTCACCGACAACAAGATGTAGACTTTGTAGTTGCCAAATTGTGAACACCTCAGTCGTCCCAGTCGCGCCAAACGCCGACTGTGCATGGCTGTGGCACATCCGTAAAGATCTCCACTTCATACCACTCTTCGACGGGAGCCCCGGGACCGGACAGCCTATCTAGAACCAACCACATATCTCCTCTAAGTTTATTCTCAATCGTCGGCTCAAGATCAAAACTGTCGGAACGGACAGTAGCCGAATCGGAGTATTCGCCCTGCTCACTGGTCATCATAAACTTCCGTTCCGGGCCTCTACCAAGTTCAACGCTGAGCCGGAGCGGGCTACGGGCCAGCATTCCCAGATCCATTGAACGTGGGCTTGTTGCGCGCACGAACCGAGCGATAATGATGTATTTAGCGAGACGATGAGGCTGAATCGGGGCTGCGATCTTGTGGATCTGAGGCCCAAAGCAGGCATGTGCCAGCTTCATCGAGACCAAGCCCGCCCCATCTCGTGGTATTTGCTTCAATATTACTATGCTCGTACTGTCAACCCTCAAATCATATAGACCCGTCTTGCCAGCATCAAAGAGAGAGCAGATGATGGTGTATGTACCCGGCTGGAGGTCCTTGATCTCTGCGAACGCGCAGCCACTCCGGTGCTCCCCAGAATCCACGAGAATATCCCGGCTATGGAGACGATACATCCGCTTTCCGTATCCATGCGCAAGCTTCACGTGGAGAGGGTATTGATGGTTGACACCGGAGATTACCAGCGCCAGCGAGCTTCTCTCTCTAACCTCGAGGGTATGTTGCGGATTTTCGAAATACCTGGGAGAACTGGTATTACCTCCCGCGGTCTCTCGGCTCCAGACATCAGACACCCTTTTTTGGTATGGATATTTCTCGCCTGCCTCCTCGAGGGAAATGGTCGAATTCGAAAATGCAGAAAGAGAGAAGGTATACTTTGAATCAGGTAGATCGGCCTGGTCAACGACGATTGTATACGTAGAATTTGGCTCGCTTTCCCATTTGAGTAGGCTTTGAGGAGTGTTCACGTATGGACCACTCTCAAGACACGTATCTTTGACATAGATGCGATGACCCTTCCCATTGCAGACAACAATGCTCATGTAGCCTTTGGGCGGATCTCCGGCCGAGTATAGCTGGGTTTCAGAACGTATCGTGCCATCATTGAAAGCATCAGACCCCTCGTGATTCTCACCTGGCGTATCGCGGAAGTGGCGACATAGCAGGAACCATACCGGGCCACCTTCTTTTGAAGTGAATGAAAATTGAGGGTGAGTGACAACACAACCTCCTACATTCTGCTTACCCTCAATAGCCCATTCGAAGTGGATATCTTGACGATAGCGGAACAGACCGGGATTCCAGTTCAGATACAAACTCTCGAAATGTCGGATGACATTGGCGAGGGCGATCCAAAAGGTTGTTAGGGTGGGACTGTGCTTCAATGGGGTGCTGTCACCATTGAAGGCATCTGTCCTTGTCTTCGGGTAGCCACTGGAAGATGTCGTATGCATGACCGGCGCAGTGGAGGTGCGAGCGCCACGCCAGCCCTTCCCTTCAACCCATGGATTCTTGACGAGAAGGAGTCTCTCGTGGTCTATCTCTTTCATGTCCAATACAACGTAGCTGTGCTGCCCCTCGAGACCGAGCTCCTTCTCCTGTCGATTAGACATTTTCCCTGTACCTACCGTAACAAGAACGTCTCCGTATAGGAAGGCATTGTATATTCGAGTCCACAATTGGTCAGGTACCGTGTCGTTTCTAAAGTCCGTCAGCAGAGGTGCTTGCAGCTGAAGTCGAGGAGCTTACTCCTGCAAATATATCTGCTCGGGTACCCAACCCGTCAGCGTCCACAGGTCACTACAAGAATTGCTACCAGGAAAGTCATATCCGCCGCGCACTTTGAGATAAGCCTTCTCGAGTAAAGCAGGCCACAGTAGGGCAGGGTTGTGCCGATCAACAACATGGAGCAACCGATGAGTCTTAGACGTCGGAAGTCGGTCATCGATAATGACCTTCCTCCAGCAGCCGTTGAAGTTTAGGCGTACTATATACTTTCCATTTGAAGATATCACAGGTCTTCCCAGATTCTTGTCATACGGCCAGATCATATTGGAGAGAATCTGGTTGTGTTAGGTTTGTCGAATGAAACGGTATGTGAACGCACCTTTTCATGACCTCTCTCGCTCCTGGCAATACCGGCACATAGACTGGCGACCACTGAGCAGTCCGTGGCTGCATCCTGGACTAAATCTATGGAACGGGAATTGCCCATAACAGGCCCAAGGCCTCCCCTATCGTTTGGGAGCATCGAAGGCGGGGGAAGTGCTTGCTTGGCGCGCACCCATCCGTCAAAGAATTGATGCTGATATGCAGACAAATCAAGCTCGGGCGAATCACTGTGACTATCAGTCTCAGACATAGAGCAATATTCCATACGTACGTACAGGAACAGATCGGCGCCTACTTCGAGCGCGAATTCAGACGAAGACGGATTCTTCTCCCAAGGCGGGAACTTGAAGCCATTGACCACTGATGCTTTGAAAAGGAGAATACGTTCCTTCGTCGGCAATTCTCGGGTGGATGTTGGTTCAACCAGTCTCCTGACTTGAGTGCGCGGGCCAGTGGCAGAGGCGGCGGCAACAACAGAGTCTGCGGTGATACGGGTAATGCCTTGGGCGACTATGAGAGAAGTCAGAGGTCCACTAGCTTTGGGCATCGAAGAAGAAGGGGCAGTAAAAAACCCACTAGTCCCGACAGTTTGCGAGCTGCTGTGCGTGTGAGCCACAGGCTGGGGTTGAGCGTTGCCAACTTGTCGCTCACAGGACGGGCGTTGCTGAAGATCGATGAGCGAACCGACGGCGCCACTCTTCTGCGTCGGCTTCAATGTGCTCAGCCCATGAGCATCTTTGCTCTCAGCTATATCAGGTGGAGTAGACGTGTAGAAATTACCTGGAATAGTGGGAGCAGCTCCTGCTATAGCAAGGGAAGGTGCACTGCTGCTGGAAAGGTCAAGGAGAGGAACGCTAGACTCAGACACAGAGTTATTCAACGTATCGGAGCTGGATTCTACCAGAGCGGTTGCATGGGATGCGGCCTGCGCAACAGATGCAGCCCACATGCCGATTTCCTCATGTTTGGTCTTCGGCTGTGCAGATTCGGCAAGAGACCGTGATTGTGGAAGCCACTGTTCCGTGGACTTGATGCGTTCTGCCGCATCCATGACGGCGCTGCATTGCGACCTCAGCTCCTTCTTCTCTTCGGAAGTGGTGCAGAGATTAAGAGCTTTCACGAGATTTTCGGCGGCGCTGATAGCAAGATTGAGAGCTTCTTCTCTCGTTGGCGCCTTGAGGAGCTGCGATTGATTTTCCTGCAATTTAAGATAAGTCAGGTATCTTACACGAGCAAAGTGAGTTGAATTCAAGCTACTGCAGTCAGTGTGACCTACGCTTGCGGCAGCTTTGAAAGCTTCAAGCTGAGATCGATGGTCAGTCATGATGAGCTAGAAGAGAGCAATGCGGATCATCGGTAAACGTAGCGACTGGTGTTGCAGGGGCTGCTCATGGAGCTGGTTGCATCGTGTTTTCGTATTTGTGGTGAGTCGTGAGAGTGTTTTGGTGATGCCGTTATGGTGTTGAGGCTGAAACTGGATGCACTACCCCTGGCTCCGGTAGTCTCGGAGGGAAGGCACGTGCGTGTCTTCCTTCTCAATCGCTTGGCAGTCACGCACAAGGTCACTTTCACGAGCACCCGTCGGATCAATCTAGACGCCCTTGGTACGCAGACCTCTAACCCACCAGAAGAGAAGCGTAAGGATACTTGGTAGCATCCAGTGAGAAGTATCCTCGAGATGTGTTGGAAATGGAGATGGAGAAGACTGAGTATCTTCGTGGGGCTTTTCCACCTTGTTCCTGCCCAGCACGACTTCCCTGGAATCCTTCCTTGAGCCTACCGATTTATTCGAGTGGCAGCGTCGAACAATGCAGTTTCGATCATTCATCTATTAAGTATTCAAAGCCTTCAAGGTCATTATCTAACTTGTGGGGGAACTGGAGAAATGGATGGCCCAAGCTTTAAATATCTTGGCGCAAATTGCATCTTTGAACCTCGGTTTGTCGGATAAGAAAGCCATCGGGATGGGAAACTTGTTGAATCCTCCCTAGGCCACTTCTCCACGCTCTGCGCTCCTTTATTTTTCTTTCTAACTTTCTCCTAATCTTAACCTCTTCGTGTTGTCCTTTTCTGGCCATGCGATAGCTATTCTGCAGCTCAATTTGTTCTGACGCCCCACAACCACTTCCGTCATCGACAACCGCTAGCACCCTCCATCACACCTACGTCCACCCTCTAACCGTCTCTTGCCCCCGACTCCAGTACAATGGCTGGACAATCCAAGGTACAGCCATTACCACCATGGGGAAATGCCGTTGCAGGAGCGACTGGTGCCGTGATAGCGAATGCTTTGGTGTACCCTTTGGACATGTGAGTTCTACTTCCGGCAGTAGTGTACCCACCTCCAGCTGCAAGAAACCTCCCCTTGCGCATAACACAAACTCTCCAATATACTAACAGACATATAAGAGTCAAGACACGCCTCCAAGTCCAAGTCAAACGCGCCCCTTCAACCGCCGACGCCAACCCCGCCGATGAACACTACACCTCCACACTCGACGCGATATCTAAAATAGTAAAATCGGATGGCCTCTCTGGCCTGTATGCCGGCATGCCGGGCTCTCTCATCGGCGTCGCCTCTACCAACTTCGCCTACTTCTACTGGTATACAGTCGTCCGCACCCTCTATCTCTCCTACCGAAAAGTCTCCACACCTCCAGGGACTGCTGCTGAGTTGGGTTTGGGCGCGGTGGCCGGTGCTATTGCCCAACTGTTCACCATACCAGTGGCTGTTGTCACGACCAGGCAGCAGACGGTGAGCAAACATGAGAGGAAGGGCCTCATTGCGACTGGCAGAGAGGTAGTAGATAGTGAGGATGGGTGGTCGGGACTCTGGAGAGGCTTGAAGGCGAGTCTGGTGCTCGTAGTAAACCCTGCTATCACATATGGAGCTTACCAGCGGTTGAGGGAGGTTTTGTTCCCGGGAAAGACGACACTGAGGCCTTTGGAGGCGTTCGGTAAGCTATTCTTCCCATAAATATCATTGTATTAAATTTACTAACAATGTTACTAGTCCTAGGTTCAATGTCGAAAGCCCTCGCAACGATCGCTACTCAGCCCCTCATCGTAGCAAAGGTCGGTCTCCAATCAAAACCCCCACCAGCCAGAAATGGCAAGCCCTTCAAAACCTTTGTCGAGGTAATGAAGTACATTATTGAGTATGAGGGTCTTCTGGGACTGTTCAAGGGAATTGGTCCTCAGATCATGAAGGGATTGCTCGTCCAGGGCTTTTTGATGATGACCAAGGAGAGGTATGGTTTCTCTCGTCTACTACTCCGAAGATGATGCTAACTACTGTCTAGAATTGAACTCCTTTTCATCCTTCTCTTCAGATATTTCCGCCAAGTCCGCGCCGAGAAGCTTCGGAAGCTCGCCGATATTGCTGCAGAAAAAGCAAAGAATGCCGGTCCGATCCTCACTAAATAGAGCATTAGACTTCCTTTCCGAGCATGTTTTCCTGGATCTCGGGTTTACCCGTTTATTGTATATTTGCATGTTAGATTTTTGGTGGCTCTTTGTTCTACATTCCGATATACGATCTAGACTCTGTGGCTCGCTGGGCGTTCGGGCACCGAATTTTGGATGCACACGTGGGGCTATTTCATATCTATTTCATGTAATGACAATTTTTGATGCAGTCACCTCTCATTTCCCGGACATGCGCACGCCTTACTCGATAGCCCTACAGCCCCCTCCAGCTCCGGCGCGACCTCGAGCTTCACCCTGTGCCCTACACGAGCTTAGAGCCGGAACAATCGTTTTAGAGGTGATGTGCTTGGTCGTGTCCCACCGGAGGTGGAATGAGGCCATAGCGAACGCTGACGCGGAAAGTAATGCTAGTCATCCAAGAGGTTGAGTACCACAGGTCTTCTTTCCTCACCTTCAATAATCCGCCTGTCACTTCACACTTCCGGCCCCGCACACCAAACACACTCACGTTCCAAGCGGATCACCAAGCGATAACCGAAGTCAACAGCTCACCATCCAAAATATATTTCTACCATTACCAATTCACAGATTCCTCTTTTCCTCAACTTTCCAAGTCTCACAGCCTTCAAGGGCTGGAATACTCTCCGCAGCTTGAAGACTTTTGTCAACGCAAACTAATTTACGACACACAAAGTTCCATACTAGAGCGCCCCTCCAACTCGAACAATTCCACAACTCAGAAACTCCACAGCTCAACACAACATCCAACTCGCCAACCCCAAACCTGCACAAATTCAAAACATCAGCACCAGAACATGCTATCTCAAGGTTACACGATACTCTTACGTCTATTCATCGCCTATCGAAGACTAGTTTGGAGACATATTGGATAAGACTATGGATTCAGATTATTCAGACATAAAGCTAAAATGTTGCACGATTAGAGGAAGACTTCAAGGAAGGTGCCCGATAGCGTTAGATCAATTGAATGTGGAACATAGGCAGAGTATTTATACCTGTGAGAAGTCCCAGGAAGTGGATAGGAAGAGAGTGTTGAGGAGGGGCTTTGGAGAGGCAGAGAAAGGAGCATGAGGGGAAGGAAAAGGGTGAGCTGTTCCAAGTAGATGAGAGTGCTGGTGGGAATGGGGAGAATTGAGTGTAGTGATTTCGCGAGTGTGGGTATCAGCGGTTGTCGAGAGGGTAGTGAGTCGATCTGGCATCTTGTGCATTGCAGCTTTCTCCTAAACTCTTAGCGAATTTTATTTGTTATGTCAATCAGTTATTATTCATCACTAGGTACTTTTGATATACTCACCTCCCTTTTCCCTCGCACACGTAATGTTGGCTATCCTCTAGGTTCGTAAGATACGACGCACTATAGCATCGGCTTGCTTCGTCAGAGAAGATGGCGGATCAATATAGACACTTCCTCTCTCTTTATTCAATCTACATTTTCATCACCACGAATAACACCCGCGCTCACGCTTCCGGCATCAATTAATAATTCCAGAACAGCAACTAAATTCGACAGCCCACTATTGAATCCGTGTTTCCATCATCGCTCCATATTATCCTAACATTTACTTGGATATCCGTCGTTCCACAACTTCAATCCTTGCGAGCAACTTGAACCCTTCACAGAGGTTGAAAGCCTATTTCTTGATAATTTTCGAGAGCCACAACGACTCGAATAGTACCACCTCCCTAAATGTTTCTACAACTCGAAGATTGCCACAAATCCAGCGCTTTCAAGAACTCTCGCACTTTCACGCTTCAACACCCCCTACAACTCGAACACTCCACGCCCCGCACAACTTCAAATTTGCGACCCCTTGCTAGTTAATGGCGAAATCGAATTTGCGGCTTCAGTTTTCCCAAATCCAAATGTTCCCCTATCTCTTGTAAGACTTTCTCGCCATTCGTCTGGATCGAACCTTTCGTCCTGTTTTGAAAACTCTCACCTCTCACTCTCTCACTCCCCTAGCTGCATCTATGGCTGCTCGTCTCACTGCTCGCATCACCAATTTGCTTACCACCCTTTACCTTGTCCCGAGTTTAACAAAGTGAGCCTCTTTTTCCTTTCTCTATCCACTGTTTTGATTAAGGGGCCCTCGTGACGCGGTATACTGCACTTTTTCTTGACTGGATAAATTGTCATGTGGTCGCAGTACTAGATTATTGCGGGTTGGACGCACATCTTTTCAAAGACTTCAAGTATCGTGTGAAGGGACCTAAGGAGGAAGGATTGATTAGTCGTTGATATGGAGTATATACGTCACCAGGCGACACCGAGATATGGAGGCCTTAAAGACATCTAGGCTCATCATCACCACTCTTCCAGGGTCCTATGTAGTTCTCTTTGATGCGGATCTACCAATTTGAATACACCCATGAAATCAAGGAAAGAAAGAAACGGTTAAAGAAATCGACGAACAGGTTTTGGGGTTTTTCCGCTGCGAAAATTATGTCAATCCAGCGCTACCTTCAACTAGGTTCTGTCGAAGTCTCAAAGAGATCTGTCACAGTGTACAGCTGGTACTGGAATTCTATATATAGACCCTGGCTCGGTTTCCGTGAGGTACTGTCCTGCCCATAAACCAAATTTGCGCAATCAAGATTAACCGGATCTATTCTCAGTCCCCGAGATATGTTTTTGATTCAGGCTCGCGCGGGTCTGTAATGTCTAGAATAGTAATAATTGCGAATTGGAAAGGCGATCGTTTAATTAAAATTAGAGCTGTCAACCGCGTCGTTGTCACCGCCAATTCCACCACCATGCAACTCACCTGGGCAAGCGGTACAGCACCTTCTAGCTCCGGCGGGACAGACAAAAATACGTCTTGTACTTCAACTCGCACCGCCCTATATTTGGGGTCGAATCTAAAATGCTTTTGTTTAGATAACTAAATCTAGCGTTATAAAGCCGTCTGTAGCTATAATTACTGGTAGTGTAGGGGTAGAGGAAGAGTATTGGGAGTGATGAAGTTTGTAGTGTCCGTTCGGGGCTGGAATGGGACTGTAGACGGTACCCAATTCTTTGGCATTGGATAGGGCCGAAGAAAAAAAAGCCCTGCAGCATGGCACAAAAATAAGTCATCAAAATTCTCATGACTAAATGGAGATCCCTACACATGCTATTCGGCTCTTGGCACGCACCGTGCTAAACGAAATAGGTATAGCGCCTCGCTGCTTTCAGTCTAGCATTGCATTGGCCATTTTGCGACTATGAAATGGGACGATCAGTCAGCCCTTTGCATGTAGCCTATTTACACCTGACATTCATCTCAAGAGCTGGATTATTTAGCATTCAATCTTCTATAATTCTTTATTCTCTTCTCCAACCAGCCATGACCATACAGATATCGCAGTTTTCAGTTCTTTCGTCATGCCAGCTCCCGCAGATCATCTCAAAAAAGACCTTCCAGTTGCAATGACGATGGCCGCCTTCATAGGCATCGCCTGGTATATTTGCATCGAACTCAACATCCGGCTTTTCATGACCTTTCGGCGGCGACGAGGTTTATACTTCTGGAGCTGTTGTCTATGTTCATGGGGAGTATTACTTGGACCGCTATGCATGCTTCTTTACGACTTTGGAATAATCAAAAGTATTTGGGCAGCAATTCCCCCAATATATGTCACCTGGTGGATCATGGTTGTCCCACAGTCCTTGGTGCTCTATTCGCGGCTGCATTTGGTTATGAATAATTCCAAACACCTTTGCTGGGTATTGGGAATGATAATCGGCACTGCGATTTTCATTTCTATCCCAACCATCGTCATAGGTCTCGTCCAGCTCGACAACCCAAATCTTATAATGGACCGAATTCAAGTCACCACCTTCTTTCTCCAGGAAACAATCATCTCCACCCTCTACGTCTACCAAACTCGAAACTACCTAAAATCCAGCACGATACTGGGCTACGATGACAAAACTATCCGCCGCGTAATGCAGCATCTCAACTACACCAACCTCTTGGTTATCTTCCTTGACATCTCAGTCCTGGTTCTCTCCTACATACCAGGCATTTTCTACGTCCAAGCGGTCTATAAACCCTGTGTCTACGGTATAAAACTCCGCGTCGAGTTCTCCATTCTGAACAAGCTCGTTGAGACCGTGAAGGGTCGCTCCCGAAATTCCTCCCAACTGTGGCACCGCTACTCGACTTCAATTTCCAACCGCCACCCTGACTCGTTGTTCGTGGAAACGCCGTGGAAGCAGTCAGTTTGGTATCCTCAACGGCCACCTGTTGCACGTACTGAGTCGTTTAATTGTCGAAATTTACCCGCCAGCGAGGCGCAAATACCAGTAATTGAAAGCGGAGCTGACCCGAGGGAACCTACCTCTATGATGAGTATGGAGAAAGAGGGAACCATGGAACGAGCGGATGATATAATGCAAACGACTGAAATACCTATCGAGCCTAGCCTGATGCAGATTGGTAAATCTACCAGGGTGTCGGACATGGTATAAGCCGGTCTCTGCATATGGTTTTGAGTTCTGGTGTTTGGGCCGGGTACCAAGTGTGCTGAGACCCTTTCGGGGTTGTATCTAATCCAACTTTAATGTGTTATGAAGTCATGATAGTCATGTATCTTAGAATTTTAGCCGTACTTGGCGACGATGATCATTGCATAAACGTTAAAACATTTTGAAATTAGACCACGTAGGCTTTAATTTATAAGATTAAAATCTTCATTTTGAGCATGATTTCCAGTTTTCAATATCTGTTTATAAAGACAAGCTTTGATTTAAATTAATTTCTATTCACCTATAAATACTAGCCTTATAGATTTCCGTTATCTTCCCGGCCACATAACACGTCCTGTGCCTGTCACTGCATCAAGTCCTTCAAACTCGGACTCCCCTTTATTACGGTATCTGCTTGACCTAAGTAAAATTATGTGGCATTATTGGTCCAGTTCCTCCATGTTTCAGGCATGCTTGAGTGTTGGCCGTACGCGGGATTCGTTTGCGGCAGCCTGGTTTTGTGCATTTTATAATATAGAAGCCTTCACATTCGTAGGCAAAAATGAGGGCCTTTCCGTGGCACATGATGGCACAACCTTGATTGTTATGCGGAAAAAGCTATGAGTAATGGTTACGGGTTATTTGTTGGTGTTACCGTAAATTAAGCTTGTTGAGCGGCTGAGAGACTGAACAAGATTGCATTAAAGACCTGAAATCTAGAGGGCAAGCAAAGGCTATATACAGCAGACAAATGCCAAGCCGGCGGATTGTATGTCCGACCGGCAGGAGGTTGATTTTATGGCAACAGTTGGTCATTAGGCTGTTTAGTGGATAGTAAGAATTATAGTTATTTTCTTGGCGCCTAAAGGGGAATAGAAGAAGGGGGAATGCTTTATATACACCTTATATCACTCATGGAAATTCACGAATGACACGTGCTTGTGAGAAAGGAGGTGTGAAAAGAAAGCGATGCAAGATTTCATACTTTCACGATATAGATTTCTTGTGATCAAAGAACAGAGTATATAAGGTACTCCGTTTCTAGTCTTTCATTCAATTTTCATCAAATTTGAGACAGCTAACTTTCCCTCCATGAGTCCGTGCTCAATTTTATGCCTATAGTTCTCAAGCCTCATCACGACGGCACATGCAGGAGATGCCACATAAATGCCATTATGGGTGTTACCGTAATTAGTTCTTGTTGAGATTGAGAGACTAAACAAGATTTTATTGAGGACCTGAGAATCTAGAGGGCGAGCAGAAGCTATATACAGCAGTGAAACGCTAAGCCGGCCTATTGTATATCCGACTAGCAGGGGGTCGCTTTTACGGCAACAGTGAGCTTTATAATTATACTGGTAATCCCGACGATCTCTATTGGCCCTGCATAAATTGTTTGGGGTTTTGAAATAAGGAGAGAAAAATCGATCAAATATCTGTTGCTTGCTTACAGACTCCCGATGGTCGGCTCTGCCTGCTCTTTCCGCAATTCATCTTATATCAAAGCAATGCAAATTAATTCGGCCATAGGATAAAAATTAACATTAGGGTATACAGTGCATGCGTAGAGTGTGCATTGCTAACTAGACGTATTCATCAATCCACTACCTAGCACATCAAGTAAGAAGTTACTAAGGGTGCGGTATGAAAGTAGCCGATTGTACTTAAGGTCATGGACTAGGGTAGGTGTCTATTATTAGATCTCCTCTCAACTACTACTCCAGAATTTGACCAAAATCAATTTTTCCACAGTTCAAGCAGGGGTGAGCTAAAGCTTCTTCGATGACCTTACTAGCTTTAGACATATATCTCCGGCCTCTTTTCTTCCAGGCAATTCATTGTTTGCTCAAGTTGACGAGGAGCTTGTATTTTCTAAATCATAAGCAAGTCCCTTGGCAGCCTCCAACATGTCAACATCTCATCCAAACAACGCGATAGAATAACCGAAACGCACCCAAAATACACTATAGATCGCCTAAATCAAACCCCACAAGCCTCATAAATGTAAAGGCAAAAAGAAAGGAAAAAAAAAATAAGACTAATAGGCGTGAGCTAGAACTAGTAGGACGCGCGCTCGTTGAAGGTCTGACCGGACGCAGGGAAAAGATGTAGCAACCTCATGAATTGAAAACTATGGATGGCTATCCTACTTAAATAATGATCTTGTAAATGTCGATAGGGGGATCGACAGGAGAAGATCATCAGGAGAGGATCAACAGGAGAACTCAGTATACAAGCAATAGTGCTACCTAAGAGGCCAGCACTCGGTTATAGAAGGTGCTATTATTCACGGAAAGGCCTCTGTTAATTCAACAGCCAATCTACTCATTGTTGGTCCAATCTAGATTATCAAAGTTAATAAAGCGAACAAAGGAGCGTGCAGAGGACACTAGATTGCCTATTTACGACTCCTATTTGTACAAAACTAAACTAGGAAGAGCAGGAAGGAAATCCTTGCACGAGAGCAAAAAGGACGACATTATCTGCATCACTACCTAGAATCGTAAGCAACAGGAGAAGGAGTCTCTACAGGCAATTAAGGAAGGAGATTTCAATTATATACCTCAAACCAGCCACTCTCTATCTGAAAACGTAATGTACAAAACCGGTTACGCTTGCCAAGTAATTGGTTTTAGGGCCTCATTGAACGAAGACCAATACGAAAACACTATAAGTGGGTACTGGCCCATAACCTAGATAAGTACGAGAAGTAAAATAACAAGTGCTTCAACTTCCGACAAGTAGTGTACACTAATGAGACTCCTGCACGTGTAGGAGAGCAACAAAAAATGAAAAGAGCTTGGTGTAAAAAGAGAGAAACCTATCATCCAGACGTTAAAGTGCCTAAGGTCTATAATACGTGTACCCTGTAGTTCTATAGAGCATTTACTTATGATTTAAAGAGCCCGTGCCACATCTATGGTAAAGAATCTAAAGAGAAGGAGGCTGAGGCAAAGAAAAAACTAGATAAGGAAATGAGGCTAACAGGAAACAGCGTGAGGAGCTAGTCCCTATTGCACGTAGGGCACTAAGGTTCATAGGGAACTTAGGGGTTAACTCTAGACAGAAGGCCTGGCGGAAGGACATAAAATTGAAGCGTAGGGATTGTACTAAAGGAAGTTTAAATAGGTACCGACACCAAGAAAAGGTGTTTAAGCCTCTCTTAGTACCTTGGATAAGCGAGCTCAAGAAGCAAGGCAAGGATCCTATCCTCCTTAAGGATAGAGTACCTGCTGATGCGTCCAAAATCGCTACGCAGTTCCCTGAAGCCTCACACATCAACATGCTCTCCTAGCCAGGGCACTCACCAGATATCAACACTGAGGAGCATGCCTGGCCTTGGATTCGACGGCACATTACAAAGGACTTCGCGCCGTAAACGTGTGAGGGACAGTGCCGAGTTTACTACAGTAACTCTATGTCTGGGGATTTTTGACTCCTTTTTTGGAGGTTTTCTGTCGCCGCATTTGGAGTCACTTGCACCCAAAGTGCCAAGTCCAACCCCTGCAACCCGTCAGCTTTTCTTGCCTAATGCTATCTCGTTTCATGCTTCCTGGATTCTAAAATTCACAACTACTAAACGAGCCTAAAAATAGACCTACATCAGTTCTGTCGATATATTATTGACGCTTCCTTTGCCATGCTCGCCTTGCTAGAATATCGCCTTGTGTGCACTTAGAAAAGCCTAACACGCGCGTTTGCTTCCCCATTATTAACCGGCTGTTTTTGCTCGCACCCTATCATACTATATAGCCCCTTCTTCCCACTCTTATCTAATGTAGACTCTTATTACATTTAGTAGCCTATTCTATGTAGTCTACTATTAGCTTGTTTTGTTAATTTATAAGTAATTTTATTTTAGTAGCTATTAAATACTTTTTTACTTTTTTTTTTAAACTACTAGTATATATATAACTATTTATAATTAAAAAATATATAAATATATATATACTTAATAGTATAAACTAACTAAATTAAAATATTAAACTATTTAATAATAAAAACTATGGCTTAAACTTAAAATTTTAATTATATATTGTTAAAAACTTTATAAATTTTTTTTTTAAAAAAATAATATAAAGTAATTATTTACTATTAATAATAAATAATATGAAATTGAATTTAAAAAAAAAAAATATTATACTTTAAAATCTAACATATAAAACTAATTTATTTTAAATATTATAAAAATATTAAAACGAACTTTATTTTATTCACTAAAAGTATTTTAAAATAAAATATTATACTCTTTTCTAAATAAAATTTAAATAACATTAATTTTTTAAAATAAGTAAATATATATTAAAAATTTAAATATTAGTAATAGTTTTACTAAAAATATACTAGTTAAAATTAGTAAAATACATATTAAAAGTTAGTAATATATAACTAGTTATTATTTTATAAATATGTAATTTATAAAGTATAGTTATTTTATTTATAGTTTTTATTACTATTAATTTTAAAATAATTTAATTTATAATTTTAATTCTTATATATATATAATATTTTAACTAAAACTATTAATTTATATAAAAAGTTAAAAAGTAGTAAATAAATATATTTTAAAAATTATATAAATAGTAACATATATAAAAATAGTAGTAATAATAGTATTATTTTTAATATTAAAAAAATTTTTAAAATTAAATAAAGTTATTAAAATTTAATATTATAAATATATTATATTTCTTTAAAACTTAAAAAAAAAATTTTTTATTATTTTTATTTACTACTTAGTTTAATTTTTTTAATAAGTTTATGTAAACTAATTTTTATTATAAAAAAACTTATTAGTAAAAAAACCTATTAATATACTATACTAAAAAAAAGCTAATACCTTATTATTAATTTTTTTTTCTTTTTTTATACTCTTTATATTTGCTAGTATATTTATTATACTTTATTAATAAGTTTATCTTCTTTTTATAACTAGTATAGTAACTCTAAAGATATTACTACTAATAAAATAAACTCTAGTACTTAAAAAGCTAGGTACTTATACTATATTAAGCTAATATTTAGCTTTATTAAAGCCTTTACTAATTTATTTACTAATTTATATTTAAACCTACATTAAGCTGCCTTTAGAGCTCTATATTGAATTCAAATTATACTTTTTATAAAAAAAAAAAAAGTTTAAGAAAGTTTTCTTCTTAATATATATTAAATTTAATTTAAATTACGCTCTTTGTAAAAAAAAAAAAAGTTTAAAAAAGTCTTTTCCTTAATAGCTAAATTTAATTTAATATAAAAGCTAAATCTATTTAATATAAAAACTAATTTAAATTTAAAGTAAAAGCTAATTTAAATTAAATAGTTACATTTTTAACGTAACTTCTATTATACTGCTTTTTTTTTAATACTACTTTTTTTTTAATACTACTTCTTTTTTAATACTATTTCTCTTTTAATACTATTTTTTTTAATACTACTTTTTTTATACTATTTTTCTCCTTATATTATTTCTTTTTTTATACTGTTTTTTTTATACTATTTTTTTATAACTACTTTTTTTATATAGCTTTTTTTATATTACTTATTACTAAGTATAGTAAAGTCCTTTAACATTTATGCCAACTTTAATATTTTATTTTTATATACCTTTTTTTATAAGTTTTTACTTTACTTTACTATTAGTAATATTATTTAAAATTTACTTACTTTATAATAAAAGTACTTAAATACTATTAATACTAATAGTTTTTTATATAATGTGTTTTATGGGTGAGCGGAATACTTAAGTGAGTAGAACACCTAAATACTAAAAATTCACTCTCTAACTTTATACTAATAATATAACCTAATAATAATCCTGCTAAATTATGAATTTAGTCGAATCTCTTTATAGCCTTATAAGCTATAAATAAAGATAAAGAATTAAAGCTATATAAAGCTATAAGGCTTTTATTACGGACAGTAATAGTAAAATAGCTATACTTAAAGAGCTAAAGGAACTAGCTATAATAGCTAATAAAGTTCTAGAATAGAAATATATATTTAAGCTAAAAAGGAAGAATTATAAGTAGACATAAAATATATTAGCACAGGCTAAAGTAAGAGCTAAGAAGTAAGAATAGAGATATAAAACTATACTAGTAGATTAGAAGTAGTCATGCACGTAATTAAGTAAGGCTTAGTAAATAGAAGTTAAATAAAATTAATAAAGCTCTAGTAATCTCTAGTAATCTCTAGTAATTTCTAGCAGTATCTAATATACTACCAATAGGTATATATTATACGCACGAGGAATTTCCTATAAATATAAGACATAAAACAGCTTAGGGATATTTTAGATTTTTTATAGTTACTCTAAAATCGAAATTTTATCTCTAAGTTAAGATTTTGACCTTAAGTGAAGTAGTTTAACTACTATTTTATTTATTCTATTATATAATCTCCTCCTACTTTTATGATAAAGACTAAACTCTATTCTATTAAACCTAGGGCTATCTGTTTAAGATATGGAAAGAGCTAGAAACTTATTAAATAACCAGTTAAAGAAGAGTTATAATATAAAACATACTATTAGTTAAGGCAACTTATAATATTATAACTACCCTTTAAAAGAGTATAGAAGAGGACGTTAGATTAATTCTAATATATAAATTTCTAATTATAGTCTATAATAACCTACTATAAGCATAAATAAAAACTCTATTCATTAGAAAATAGTAGTAGTAAAGAAGAAGTTATAATAGAACTTTTATCTACTACTAAAAGTACATTAGGTATAAAGAGTACCTAATAAATTATATAAGAATAAAGAGTAGCCATTATAGAGTTACATAATACCTTAATTAATATAAAATAATAAGTTAATATAGTAAAAAATAGGAAGGGAGATATAGCAAAAATATACCTACTAGTAAAATTTAATAGTAATAAAAATAATCTTAAGACATTTATAGTAATAATAAACTTATACTATTAGTTTAATTAAGCATTATTTATAACTAATTAGGATTAGATCTTAGCAGCTAGTATGAACATAATAGGGAGAGTTATAAGATAATTTAAACTACTAGTAAAAGACTATTTAGTAAACAGAGACCTAAACCTAGGAATAGTAGAACTTAAAGACTATAATAGTAATATAAAGCAAGCATTCAAGAACTATAAAGTATTTAAAAAGGAAATAATTATAGTCTTTAGCGAAATTAATAAAGAAACGGAGGTAATTTAAAAGCTTTAATAACTTAAGTAATAAATATTAGTAGCTAACTACACAGCAGAATTTAAGTAAATCTAATTATAATTAAATTAGAAAGATTAACTATTAATTATAATATACTACGCGAGACTAAAAGACAGAATTAAGAATAAAATTTCATAAGGAAAATAATTTAGTATACTTTTAAAAATTATTAAATAAGTAGTGACTATTAATAACTACTAGTACTAAAGAAAATAAGAAAAGAAAAATAACACTAAGCTAGTAATTTACGTACTATAAAGGAATAGAAAAGATACCTAGACTTATAATATAATAGAAATTAATCATATATCAATCAAAAATACATGGATTAATAAAAGAAAGTAAGATAAATATATTAAGGAATGAATAGATCATTATACGCGTAAGGTATGCTTAGGATATAGAAAAAAAGAATATTTTATTAAAGACTATAAATAATAAAGAGTAGATGTTAAGCAGGCTTATGTCTAAACTAAAACACTAATTAAAATTACTATAGTCTAAGTAGAGAAAGCTAAGGACTAAGTAACTTAAAAAATAATTATAAAATAAATCTAGAAAAAATAATACTAGATCTATAGAAGCCATACACATCTTAAATAAGAATACGAAATATTATATTAGTAAGTTAAGAATTATCTAGTAGAACAGGCTAGTGATATAATAACTATTATATAAAAAATAGCTATCAGACAATATTAAGCCAGCTTTATAGAAAAGACTAATTAATTCTATAAGATAATTTAATAAGAAGAAGGACCCTTTAAGGCTAAGAATTAGAAATTCAGATAATATTAAAATTAAAAGATAATAAAAGATAAAGAGCTAATATCTATAATAATTATATAATAAATACGCTAGGAACATTACTAGATCTGCAAATTAAAATACCATAAAAAGAAATACTATATCACTAAATACTAGGAGGTTACTTTAAGAGATGGAATATATAAATACTAATAAGTACTATAAGTAGCTAGAAATAAATAGTATAGAGAACTCAGCAAACACGAACTAGCTATATAGATAAACGAAATTTAAAGACAAGAACCTATACTAGTTATAAGTCTAGTAACTTATTACCACCCTGTTAGACATCTTAAGTTAGAATAGAACTAAAATAAGTAACTAGAAAAGAAATTTATTTTATTTATTTTATAAATATAAGATAACAATGCCGCTGAGAGATCTATATAAAAGAAATACTAGATATATAAAAAAAAGACGTATACTAGACAAAACTGTAAATAGGTAGTTCATACTATAAGAATTAAAAAACTAAAGATAAAAAGAGTACTAAAATAAATAACTTAGAAATAAGAACTTAACACTTAACAGGAGCTGATCTACACGGATTCTGAAAAAAAACTTTAAAACCCAAAAACAGAAAAACACAAATAATTGAATTAAGATAAATACTAAATAGAATGCTAATATTACTAGGCTAAATGCTATTAAAATAGATAATTAGTTACAAAGTTATATGCTAAGCTAGCAGTAAATAAATATTTCTTAAAATAAAAGTACTAAAATTATAAAAAGATAGTAAGAAAGGAATATAAAGTTCTAACTAAGAAACAATACCAACTCTTTAGATACCCTATTCATAAATCTAAGAAAGATATGCTAAAGAAATAATTAATAGTTAGAATAATACTATTAATAAAAAACTAGAAGGCCAGTAAGCAATAACCAAGCCGCTAGAGAACTAATCTAAAGTTAAAAAATAAATAATAATACTTAATTATACATGACTTAAATGAAAACACAAAAACAAGTTATATATAAACGTATGTATTAATAGCTTTTAGACTTAAGTACTTATAGATAGCAGAGCTAGTAAGACATTAATATTAAATTAATAGATATAAAGATACTAGATATTAACTAGAGTTTTAGACGAACCTATAAGAGTAGTACACATAAACAATAATCTAGTAATATTTAAAAGAGATTTAATTAACCTTAAAATAGAGAATATAACTATTAAAGTAGCAGGTTACACGGATAACCGCCGTATTAAAATTATAAATCTAAGTAGTAAGGATTTTATACTAGGATAGAACTAGCTAGTATAATAGAATTTACTAATTAATTAGAAGATAAAGTCTGTAGAAACTAGGAAGAACTACTATAAATAAATAAAAGCTATAATATAGATGAAGAAAATGACTTTTTATAATACCACGTTTATTATGCCAGATGAATATTAAGATGAATTTAGAGAATAGTTCTTTAAGAAAGCTAAAGACTAATTACCAGAATACTAGAATTAAGACCATAAGATCATTCTCAAAGAAAGAATAGATCTAAAACCAAGACTATTATATTAATTATCTATTAATTAATAAGAAGAGTTACGACGGTATCTAAACGATAATTTGAAAAAAGAATATATATAGGAAAGTAAAAACACGATGGCATTACTAACGCTTTTTATACTAAAAAAGAATAAAAAACTCTAATTATGTGTTAACTATAGACATCTTAATAAAGCTATAGTAAAAAACCGCTACCTAATACTACTAATATTAGAACTTATAAATAAACTTAGAGGAACTAAATAGTTTAGTCTCTTTAATATTAAAAATAGATACTACCGAATATAAATGGCTGAAGGACACGAATAGATAACTACATTAAAAACAAAATATAGGTTATTTAAATACTTAGTTATGCTATTTAGACTTATAAACGCACTAGTAATATTTTAGACAATTATTAATTATATGCTAAGAGAATATCTAGACGTATTTATAATAGCATATCTTAATAACATGCTTATATACATAAATGGGATACTAAAAGAACACGTTAAGTATACTAAGAGAGTATTATAAAAGCTTAAGGAACACAGACTATACATTTAAACAGAAAAATATATATTCTATAGAAAGGAAGTTAAATTCTTAGGATATCTAATATCCTGAGACGGAATAGTAGTTAATTTAGATAAAACTAAAAACGTTTTATTATAGCCTACACTAACTAATACCAAAGAAGTTTATTTTTTCCTCGGATTTACGGGTTTCTGCTAATAATTTATTAAGAACTATTCAAGAATCACAGCGCCCTTAACGGAATTACTAAAAAAGAATTAATAATTTAAGTAAGAAGCTAAGGAAAACAAGGCTTTTATAATTCTAAAGAAGATATTCTAGGAACCACTAATATTAAAGATATTTAATTTATGACTTTAAATAGAAATATATGCAGATATATTAAACGGAGCTACTAAAACTATCCTATTATAAATATAAAATAATAGGCGTAAATACTTAGTAGACTTCTTATCTTATAAACTTATAACTACTAAGTTAAACTATGATATTTATAATAAGAAACTGTTAGCAATAGTTTAAGTATTTAAAAAATAGAAATATTACTTAGAAGGAGCTAAGTACCAGATTGTTATCTATTTAAATCATAAAAATCTAACAGTATTTATAATAATAAAGAAACTAAATTAACGATAGGTTAGATAGTGGGAACTAGTTTCTATATTTAACTTTTAAATACTATATAAAGCTAGAAAAGAAAATATAGTAGTTAATATACTTAATAAAAGAGCGGACTATATAAGGGACATACTAGAGATCCATAACATAATACTCTAATAATAATAAGATAGATCCTTAGGAAGCTTATAAATTAATATTAAACACGTAGTCATTATTAAAAACACTTAGAAAAAACAAATAAGAAATTTTAATAACAGATAACTATAGTAGAATCTGGACTAAGAAATAATCTACGTACTAGACGTATTATAAACTAAACTTATTAAAAACCAACATTCAGCTAAAATGCACGGATATTAAGGAATTAAGAAGACTATAAAACAGATTAACAAACACTTCTAGATTCCTAGAATTTAGAGTAAGGTTAGAAAAATTCTTTTGGACTACATAGAATATAAAAAGAATAAGACATTAAGATATAAAGAATACAGACTCATATAATCTATATCTTTACTAAATAAACTATAGGAATTAGTTATAATAGACTTTATTATAGGAATACCAATAATCACTACCTAAAGAGGCTAATGGTATGATATAATACTGGTTATTATTAATAGACTAATAAAGTACGCTTGCTTTAAACTAACCTATACGGAAATTAAAGTAGATAAATTAGCTATATTACTAATTAAACTTTTAATCGCATGATATGGAATGCCATGAGAATTCATTACGGACAGAAACAAATTATTTATATTAATATTTTAAAAGACGTTTATAGAACGGCTAGGGGTAGAATACCGTCTCTTAACAGCATTTCATCTACAGATAAATAGACAGACAGAACGGATAAATTAAACACTAGAATAATATTTACAAATATACGTTAACGAATTATAAGATAATTGGATTAACTTACTACCGATAGCTGAGTTTACATATAACTCTGTAAAGTCATCAACAACAGGAAAATCACTATTCTATATAAACTATAGTTATGAGTCTACGGCTTATTGAGAACTATAGACACTAAACAAAGTATTAGAATCTGCAAGAAAAAAAGTCAAAGACTTACATGTACTTTATAAAGAAATCACACGGAAAATCACCTATAAAGGTAATCTTAGTAAATAAATTAAAGATAAGTCTAAGGTTAAGGGACTAACCTTTAAGGAAGGAGATAAGGTTTTCTTAAAAAAGGAAAATTTAGAAACAAAACGACCATCACGAAAACTAGATCACGTAAAATTAGGACTATTTAAGGTTAAATAACAAATAGAACCTGTGAATTATAAACTACAACTACCTAAGGACATAAGAATTTACCTAGTTTTTCATGTCTCCAAACTAGAACCAGCACCACGGGATGCTAAACTATAGATAAGACTTAAACTTAAAGAAGACACTACTAAGTACGAAGTTCAATGAATTTTGGACCACCAACAGTTTAGGCGTCAGTAGAAATACTTGGTTAGATGAAAAAAATACAGACCTGAGGATGACACCTGAGAGCTAATTAGGAACTTAAGGAATAATTCAGAGCTAATTAACTAGTACCATTAGACAGAGTAGTAAAGGCTTACTCTAAAGCGGGGTCTAGGGCATAAGGAGAATACAGGACATTTCATTCAAAACTAGAGAAGGAAGATGAAGTAGCACCAGACACTGCGGGTTACGGTGTGTGAACTTCTCAACCTCAAGAACAAGCCTCTTCCTCTTCAAGAGCTTAGACTTCACAGATTGAGGCCATCTCTCGATCAAACATCTCCTTCTCTTTAGAATCAACTTTCGTAAGCTCACGGCAGAGCTGCAACTCGTGAGCACGAAGTTCGGAACACTAATCTTCAAGGGAATTAAGCTAGCGACGAAGTTTTTCCTTATTGTGATTAATATAATCCCATTCCGGTTACAAGATAATCAGATCGCATTTTATATTACGATCAGCACAAGCAGAACAACGTCCAGAACTCAAATTCATAAGATAATCGTCGCCTCAGCGGGAACAGTTCAAGCAGGGCGTCGGCATGTGACAGGGTTTATTACAAATCTAAGAAGCTAAACGGCAAGCACGTATTAGAGACAACTCAGGGCGTGTCATCGTTAGGAAGCTAGGCAGGGAAGAAAGGGAGTTAAGAGTCTTACAGTTTAGAACACCAAGCAGAAGACCTGCTGCCTTTATACTACTTATAGAAGAGAGAAACTATCTTCCAAGACGAAGACTTAAAAGAGAGGGATAATGTTATAGACGGTAACAGTAAGGCAGCTGCACCTGAAGAGCTAAGGGAACTAGCTATAACAGCTAATAAAGCTCTAGAATAAAAACGTATGTTTGAGCTGGAAAGGAAGAACTGCAAGCAGGCACAGGACGCATTAGCACAGGCCAAGATAAGAGCCAAGAAGTAAGAATAGAGATATGGAACCATGCCAGTAGATTGGGAGCAATCGCGCACGTGATCAAGCAAGGCTTGGTAGACAGAGGTCAGGCGAGGTTAACAGTGCTCTAGCAACCTCTAGTAACCTCTAGTAACCTCTAGCAGTATCCAACATACTGCCGACAGGTATACATTGTACGCACAAGGAATTTCCTATAAATATGAGACGTGAAACGGCTCGGGGATATTTTGGATTCTTCGTAGTTACTCTAAAATCGAGATCTTATCTCTAAGTTGAGATTTTGACCTTGAGTGAAGTAGTTTAACTACTACCTTATTCATTCTATTATACAACCTCCTCCTACCCTTATGATAAAGACTAAACTCTATCCTATTAAACCTAGGGCTATCTGTTCAAGATACGGAAAGAGCTAAAAGCTCGTTAAGTAACCAGTTAGGAAAGAGTTGCAACGTAAAACGTACCATTAGTTAAGGCAACTCATAATAGCTTTATATAGTGCCTTTAACTAGTTTATAGTGTACACATAAGAGTATACCTACTTATGCTGAAATATAACCTAAATTAGCTTACCTTACTCTACGCGAAGAAGAAGTAATAGTGGAATATATTCTTAACTTTAATTCACGAGAATTTCCTGCTATAAAGCTTGTGATATGTATAATAGCTAATAACTTACTAAAGACATAAAATAAAAAGTATATTAGTAAGAACTAGGTTAATAAGTTTATTAAGTATAGACTAAAAATAGAAATGTGTTTTATACATGCCTATAATTAATAATAAGCCTTAAATAAAGATCCAGAACTTATCAACACATAGTTTAAGCTAGTTTAAAAGATAAAAGAGATATATGAAATTCTAAATAAAAATACCTATAACTTTAATGAGACTGGTTTTATAATAGAGGTAATTATAGCTAAAATAGTTATAACTAACTCTAATAGATATTAAGAAAGGCGTAAACTCATTTAGCTAGGTAATAAAAACTAGGTTATAATAATAAAGGCTATTAACACTTTAAAGTAGGTACTCCTATTTTTTATTATCTTTAAAGGCAAATGCTATATTAATATTTAGGTTAGAAAATAAAATCTATTTCATAGCTAGAAAATCAGCCTTAGCAATAATAAATAAACTAATAATAAGCTTAGTATTATATAGTTAAAGTACTTTAATAAGTTTATAAAGGATTATACTATAAGAGTATATAGATTACTTATTATTAACAGCCACAAGAGCCACAACTTATTAGAGTTCTAAAATATTTATAAAGAATAAAAGATTATTACTTTCTATATACTATTACACTTATTACACTTAGTGTAGCTGCTTAATATAAACTGTTTTATGCTTTTAAAGAAGGTATATAGTACATAGATTAGTAAGCTATCGCGTTATTGTATTTAATATATTATAAAAGAATACTTCCTTCTAGATTTTAAAATAGCTTATAATAAGGCCTTTATAGAGAATAATATCTTAGAAAGCTTTTAAGAAGTTAGTTTAGTCTCTTATAATCTTAATACTATCTTATCTTAGATTAATATAGTTCTTTATACGCCTACACTAAAGCTATTATAGAAGACTTTATAAGAATTATAAATACTAAGTAATACATGCAAAATTAGTACTTAATTTATATTAATTTATAATTAGATTTAAAGGCACTAGGATTTATTACTTACTTTTATACTAGAAGCCCTTAATCAGCTTTAAAAAGGCGTTAAGAAGATAGTGTATGAAATAGTATTAATAAAAAACAAGCTTTCTACTTTTCATTAAATAAATAAGAAAGTAACTAATTATAAAAGTCATAAAAGAAAATATATTAAAGCTAGAGGGGTAATATCTATAGGCAAGGCAGAGAATTTAATAGCTTCTTTAAATAGTAATAATATAGAAAAGGCTAAAGAGTTCTCTAGATAGGATAGTATAAAAAATAGTCTATTATTAAAAAAACACTATAGTATTTATAGTAAGGCAAAACACAACATACAAACCTATAAAAAAAAGTATTAGATTTAGAGTAATTCTACTAAATCTAGAATTAAGTAAATTTTTCATAATATTAATATTTATTTTGCTGTTAAAGTTTAAAGCTAATGTTTAAATATTTTACTTACCTGGGTATTCCACTCACTCATGAAACACGTTAATAGTTATATTTTATTAGTATATTAAATATATTTTTTTATTACTTTTATAAATTTTTTTTAGTAGTTAAAATATTTTTTATAAAAAATTAGTAGTTACTTAATATTTTACTAATAATTTACTTATAATTTTTAAATATTATTAAAAAATTTACTATTACTACTTTTTAAAAACCTATTATATTAATAAAAGGTAAAATTATTAAAATTACTATTTTTTATTTAAAGCTATAAATAGTGTATACTTTTATACTTTTATACTTTTATACTTTTATACTTTTATACTTTTATACTTTTATACTTTTATACTTTTATACTTTTATACTTTTATAAAAATACTAGTTTTAAGTTTTTTATATTAGTTTAAGTAAACTTTTTATTTATACTTTTTTATTACTTTTTACTCTTTATATTTACACTCTATAAATTATTATTAATTAAGTAATAACTATATATAAAAAATAAAATTTTAATATTATTTTAAATATTACATTACTTTTTTAAAAACTTTTTAAACGTATTTTTTTTGGTAAAGTTTTAAATTAATTTAAATTTTTAAAAAATATGTACTAGTATTTTAAAAAGTTAATTTATAGCTAGTTATTTATATAATTATATTATAAGTACTTTATAAAGTATATTATTTAATTTTTTTAAAGTAAATACTACTTTATACTATTTTACTTATATTATATAATAATTATAAACTATTTTAAGTTATTAAATTTACATTATTAATAAAGCTAAATATTAATATATTACTATTAAAGTATTAAACTTTTTTAAAAATTTTAAATATAAAACAAAGAAATAAAATTAGTAATTTTTTTTTTAAAATGCTAATTTATATTTAAATTTACTTATTTTTATACTTTATAAACTTAATTTAAGTTTTTTTAGTTTATTATAAAGTTTTATATAAATTAAATAAAGTACTTTAAAAAGTTTTTTTTATAAATATTACTAGTTACTAACTTACATAAGTAAATAACTTATTTTAACTAAAAAATTTTAACTTTAGTTTAATAAATATTTAGTATAAAACATAATTAATTAATATAATAAGTAGAGTTTTAATAAATAAAATAATAGTTAATAATAAGTAAATATTACTATTTATAAATTTAAGAGTTATATTTTAATTTTTAAGTAATTATAAAAAATTAAAAATTTATAGTTATTTTTATTATTTATTTATAAAAAATTTTTATATATATAGTTAATATTTTTTTAATATATTAAATATTATTTAAAAATAAAAAATAATAATAAAATATTTTATATTATTTTTTATTATAACTTATTATTTTTATAACTTAATTATATATTTAAATACTACTTTTTATATTTTTTAAATTTTTTTTAAAGTGGGTTTTTTTTTTACTTAATTTAATAAAAGTTATTTAATACTTTTTTTAAGTTTATACTTTTATTTCTAAAAAAAAATTTTGGTACTATATTTTTTGGTTTTATTTTCTTTAATTATTATATTATAATTTGTAGTACTAAATTTTTTTAAACTTTTAATATAAAAGTTTAATTTATTTGTAATATAAAAGTAGCTATTTTTTACTCTTTTTTAAGTTACTTATTATATTAATAATATTTTATATAAAATTGTTTTTAAAACATATTTATTATTTAGTAAAAAAATTATAAAAACTTAATTATTAAGTAACTATTTTAAGTACATTAATTATAACATAAAATATAATTTTATTATAATTAAATAAAAGTAAAATTACTTTAAATGTAAAAAAATAAAAATTATAAGTAATTAAAAATTATATAAACAATTTTATTTATTTATTACTATTTTTTATATATTAAATAAAAAGTATAAGTTTATAAGTATTATTTAAAAAAATAGCTTACTTATTTTAATTTTTAAAAGAATTGAAAAATTTTTACAAGCTTATATTTTTTAGTAATATTTATATATTAAAATAAAAAACTTATTAAAATTAAATGTTATTTAGTATATTATAACTTATAGTAATTAGTTAATAGTAGTTTATTACTCTACTTTTTTTTAATTTTAGTTAAAATTTCTTATAAACTATTTATACTTAAAATCTAATACTTATAAGTTTTTAAAATAAAACTAGTTAATTAAATTTAAATTATTTTTTTAAATTTCTAATTAGTTTTTACATGTTATTTTTAAGTTTATATGTAGTTTATTTAATTAAATAAATTTTAGTTTTTAACTTAGTTTATAATAGTATTAACTTTAAAAATAAAATATAAAAATTAAAGTAAATTTTTATTTCTTTAAATATTTCAAATTTATAATTAACTAGTTTTATTTATTATTTAACTTTAAATAATTTAATTTTAATATAATTTAATTTTTGTAAAGCTTACTTTATTTTTAAATTTTTATGTAAAATAAAAGTTTAATTTTTTTTTTAAAAAAGTTAGTTTTTTAACTTTTAACTTTTTTACTTTTTATTTTATAAAAAGTTTTTTTTATTTAATTTTTTATTTAATTTTTTATTTAATTTTTTATTTAATTTTTTGTTTAATTTTTTAATATAACTATATAAGGTTTTTAACTTTTATTTTAATTTTTTTCAAAATTTATTTAAGTTTTTGCATTAGTAAATAATTAGTTTATATTTATAATTTATATAAAAAAGTAAGCATTTTATTATTAACAATTTTATAGCTTATTAATATATATTTATAAATATTATTCTAGTATTTTATTTGTTTATTTATTAGTTTATAAAAAGTATATTATTAATAACTTATATTGTAACGTATTTTATAGGTGAGCTACACATATAGGCGAGCTGCGCATCTTAAAATTCACTAAAAAATCGAAATTTTCCACCTTCATATCTCAACAACCACTTAATAATAAATTCTAAAAATTGAAATTTGAGCTTTTCTATATGCATTACAGCGTTTCTAAAGGTTGCATGAAAATTAGTTAAGCAGTTTTTAAGATATAGCAATATGGCATGGTTTTAGTACCTAAATTGCTATATCTTAGAAACTACTTAACTAATTTTCATGCAACCTTTAGAAACGCTGTAATGCATGTAGGAAAGCTCAAATTTCAATTTTTACAATTTATTATTAAGTAGTTATTGAGATATGAAGGTGGAAAATTTCGAATTTTTAGTGAATTTCAAGATATGCAGCTCGCTGTTACAAACGGTAACAGTAAGGCAACTGCACCTGAAGAGCTGAAGGAACTGGCTACAACAGCCAATGAAGCTCTGGAATGGAAACGTATGTTCGAACGTGAACGGAAGAACTGTAAGCGGGCACGGGATGCATTGGCACAGGCCAAGGCACGAGCCAAGAAGCGAGGACAAAGATACGGAACCATGCCAAGGGATTGGGAGCAGTGACTCACATGACCAAGGAAGGGCTTGGCAGACAGAGGCAGAGCAAGGTGACAGAACCTCTGGCAGCTCTAGCAGCCTCTAGCAGTATCTAATATACTGCCGAACAGTATACAATATACGCATGAAGGATCTACTATAAGTATAAGGCATTAGACAGTTCATGATTACTTTTAATTCTTTATAGTTACTCTAAAATTAAGATTCACACCTTAAGTGAAATAGTTTAATACTATTCTGTTAAATCTTAACTTATTATATAACTTTCTTTTTACTTTTTACTAAGTTAATTAACTTCTACTAAGTCTAATAAGCTATCTAATCTAGAAGTAAGGGAACTACTAAGTATTATATAAACAGTTAGACAGCTTATTACTAGTAAACTTTATATTAATAAGTTAGTAACTTATAATATTATAACTATTATCTCAAAGAAATAAAAAGGACCGTTAGATGGGATTTTAATAACTAATTATTAAGAGTTTATAATAATTTACTATAAGAGAGAGCAAGAACTTTATTTATTATTAGAAAATAATAATAAAAAAAAAGTTATAGTAGAATCTTTATCTATAACAGGAAGTATATTTAGAGAAACTAAGAATATATAATAAGTTATCTAGAAATAAAAAGTAGCTATTATAAAGTTATATAATACTTTAATAAACCTATAATAGTAAGTTAAAGCTAAATAATAAGTTATAATAGTTTAGAAAAAAGAAATAGTAAAAATATAACTCTCTAAAAAGTTTAATAGTAATTAAGATAAACTTAAGATCTTTATAGTAGTAATAGACCTCTACTATTAGTTTAATTAAAAGTTATTTCTAATAGATTAGGACCAAATCTTAGCTGTTAATATAAATATAATAAGTAAAACTATATAATAGTTTAAACTACTAGTAAGAAATTACCTTACTAATAGAGATTTTAATTTAGGAGTAGTAGAATTAGCTAATTATAATAGCAACATATAATAAGCTTTTAGGAATTATAAATGTTTTAAATAAGAAATAATTATTCTTTTTAGAGAAATTAATAAGGAGATAGAAGTAATCTAAAAGCTTTAATAACTTAAGTAATATACATTAGTAGCTAATTATACTATAGAATTTAAGTAAATCTAATTATAACTTAATTAGGTAGACTAACTATTAGTTATAATATACTATAAAGAACTAAAAGATAGAATTAAGAATGAAATTTCTAAAGGAAAATAGCTAAGTATCTTATTAGAAATCATTAAATAAATAGTAACTATTAATAATTATTAGTACTAATAAGAATAAGAAAAAAAGGCATAAAAGAGATTAGTAATTTATATATCTAAAAGAAATAAAAAAGATAACCGAACCTATAACCTAATAGACGTTAATATTAAAAAAATATTTATTAGAAAAGGGTAAGGAAAGTAAGCTAGAAAATAAATAAAACACTACACATAAAAAGTCTACTTAGAATACAGAAAACAGGGACACTTTATTAAGAATTATAAATAATAATAATTAGATATTAAAAAAGCTTATGTTTAGACTGGGGTATTTAAAAAAATTAAGATTACTATAGTTTAAGTAGAACAAGCAAGAGATACCATAACAAAAGAGATAATTATAAAAAGAATTTAGAAAGAATAGTGCTAGATCTATAGAAGCTATACATATCTTAAATAAGAATATAAAGTTTTATATTAATAAGTTAAGAATTATCTAGTAGAATGACTTAGTAATATGATTACTATAATATAAGAAATAATAATTTAATAATATAACACGAGAACCAAGAAAGAAATATAAAGGTTTTATGAAATTATAGAATAAGAAAGTAGACTATTTTACAAGAAAGATCAGAAATTTAGACAAAGAAAAAATTAAGAGACTATAGAGAGTAGGAAATTTATATCTATAATAATTATACAACACGTACGCTAGAGACACTGTTAAATATATAAATTAAAATACTACTAAAAAGAATATTATATTACTAAACACTAGAAAGTTACTTTAGGAGATAGAATATATAAATACTAATAAGTACTATAGTTAGCAGAAAATAGATAATATAAAAAGCTAAGTAAACAAGAATTAGCTATATAAATAAATAAGATATATTAATAAATATTTATATTAGTTATAATTAATGTAATATACTATCACCCCGTCGGACATCTAAAATTAGGATAGGATTAGAATAAAAAGGAAGAAGAAAATCCTTTATTAATATTATAAGTACAAGACAATAACGCCGTGAATAGAATAATAAGAAAGAAATACTAGATATATATAGTATTTAATTATATAGGAAAGAATTATAGATAGAATAAACACGCTATACATATCAAAGGACTAAAGATAAGAAAAGTATTATAATAATTAGTAAATAAAAAGAAACTTAACTTATAGTAAGAATTAATTTACATGAATTTAAAAGACAAATTACAGGACCTAAACTTAAATGAATATAAATAACTATTATAGGATAAGTGCTAGATAGGATGCTAATAATACTAAACTAAATATTACTAAAAAGAATAGTTAGCTATAAACTCACATAAAAAACTTATATATTAAGAATGTTTCTTAAGATAGAAATGTTAGGATTATAGAGAATAAGCTAGAAATATACATAAAATACTTAATAGAGAAGCATATTAACTCTAGAGATGCCTAATCTATAAATCTAAAAAAAAAACATTAATAAAGTAACTACCACTTAAGAGTTAGCTATAGATAAAAAACTAGAAAACTAGTAAACTATAACTAAGCTACTAGAGAGCTAAGAACTAAAGATTAGAAATAATATATTAATTATATATATATAACTAAACCAGAGGAAACATGAAAATAAGCTATATATAAATATATATATTAATAGTAACTAGATACTAGTACTTATAAACAGTAGGACTAGTAAGATACTTATATTAAATAAATAAGTATAAAGATACTAAATACTAACTAGAGTTTTAGACAAACCTATGTGAGTAAGATGCATAGATAATAGTCTAATAATATTCAGAAAAAAACTAATTAATCTTAAAATAAGAAATATAACTATTTAGGTAGCAGGTTACACAGATAACTGCTATATTAAAATTATAAATCTAGATAGTAAAAATTTTATCTTAGGATGGGACTAGCTAGTATAATGGAATCTAATTATTAATTAGAAAAGAAAAACTATAGAAATCAGAAATAACTACCACAGATAGTAATAAATAAGAGCTATAATATAAATAAAAAAAGCAATATTTTACAACACCACGTTTATTATGCCAAATAAATATTAAAAAGAATTTAGAGAATAGTTCTTTAAGGAAGCTAAAGACTAGTTACTAGAATATTAAAACTAAAACTACAAAATCACGCTTAAAGAAGAAATGGATTTGAAACTAGAACTATTATATCAAGTACCCATACACTAACAGGAAGAATTACGGAAATTCTTGCAAAAAAATTAATAAAAAGAATATATATAAACTAGTTAAAGTAAGATAACATTACTAATGCTCTTTATATTAAAGAAGAATAATAAATTACGGTTATATATTAACTACAGATACCTGAATAAAGCTATAGTAAAAAATCATTACCTAATACTATTAATATTAAAACTTATAAATAAACTTAAAGAAGCTAAATAGTTTAGTCTCTTTAATATTAAGAATAGATACTATAGAATATGAATAGCTAAAGAACATGAATGGATGACAACATTTAAAATAAAATATAAATTATTTAAATACTTAGTCATGCTAATAGGACTTATAAACGCATTAGTAATATTCCAGACAATTATTAACTATATACTAAGAAAATACCTAGATATATTTATAATAGTATATTTTAATAATATACTTATATACACGAATAGAACGCTAGAAGAATATGTTAAGTATACTAAAAAAATACTATAAAAGCTCAAAGAACACAAGCTATATATTTAAATAGAAAAATATATATTCCACAGGACTAAAGTCAAATTCTTAGAATATTTAGTATCTTAAGATAGAATAGCAGTTAACTTAGATAAAGCTAAAGATATTCTATCTTAGCTAATACTAATAAACACTAAAGAAGTTTATTCTTTTCTTAGATTTATAAGTTTCTGTAGATAATTTATTAAGGGCTACTCTAAAATAACATTACTTTTAATAGAATTACTTAAAAAAGATTAATAATTTAAGTAAAAACAGCACGAGGAGGACGCTTTTAAAATATTAAAAAAAAATATTCTAATAACTACTAATATTAAAGATATTTAATTTATGACTTTAAATAGAGATATATATAGATATATTAGACAGAGCTATAAAAGCTATCTTATTATAAGTATAAAATAATAAATAAAAGCACTTAATAGACTTCTTATCTTATAAACTTATAACTACTAAATTAACTTATGATATTTATAATAAGAAACTATTAGTAATAGTTTAAGCATTTAAAAAATAGAGACATTACCTAGAAGAAACTAAATACTAAATTATTATATATTCAGACCATAAAAATCTGACAGCATTTATAATAATAAAGAAGTTAAATTAATAATAAGTCAGATAATAGGAACTAGTTTCTATATTTAATTTTTAAATACTTTATAAATTAGGAAAAGAAAATATAGTGACTGACATACTTAGTTAATAAGTAAACTATATAAAAAATATACTAGAAATTCATAACACAATACTCAGGTAAAAACCGGATAGATTTCTAGAAAGCTTATAAATAGATATTAAGGCTATAGTTATTATTAAAAATATATAGTAAAAACGGATTAGAGAATACAACTATAGACGACTATAATAGCATGAAATAGGAACTATTTTTATACTAGAAGTAATACAAACTAAACTTATTAAGGACTAATATTTAACTAAAATGTATAGATATTAAGAAATTAAAAAAACTATAGAGCAGATTAACAGGCATTTTTGGATCCTAAGAATATAGAAAAAGGTTAGAGATATTCTTTTAGAGTGCATTAAATACAAAAAGAATAAAGTATTAAGATATAAGAAATATAGACTTATATAACTAATTTCTTTACCAGACCTACTATAGGAATTAGTTATAATAGACTTTATTATAAGAATACTAATAATAACCACCTTTAGAGGTTAATAGTATGACATGATACTAGTTATAGTAAACTAATTTATAAAATATACATACTTTAAACCGACGTATATAGAGGTTAAAGTAGATAAATTAGTAATTATACTCATTAAATTACTAATAGCACGACATGGATTACTATGAGAATTTATTATAAATAGAGACAAATTATTTATATTAATATTCTAAAAAGTGTTTATAGAAAAGCTAGGGGCTGAACACCGCCTCTTAATAGCATTTTACCTATAAATAAATAAACAAACAGAATGGACAAATCAGACACTAGAATAATACCTATAAATGTACGTTAATAAGTAACAAGATAATTAAATTAACTTACTACTAATAGCTAAGTTTGTATATAACTCTGCAAAATTATTAACTATAGGGAAATTACTATTTTTTACGAATTATAGTTATAAGCCTACGGCTTATTGAGAACTACGGCTTCTAAATAAGGTATAAGAATTAGCAAAGATAAAAGTCAATAAATTACAGTAACTTTATTAAAAAATAGCAGAAAAAATTACCTAGAAAGGAGTTCTTAGTAAATAGTAGAAAGATAAATCTAAAGTTAAGAGACTAACTTTTAAGGAGGGGGATAAGATTTTCCTACTATAAAAAAATTTAGAAATAAAACAACCATCAAAAAAACTGGATCACGTTAAATTAGGACTATTTAAGGTTAAAAGATAAATAGGACCTGTAAATTATAAACTATAACTACTTAAGGATATAAGGATTTATCTAGTTTTTTATATTTTAAAATTAGAACTAGCACTATAGAATGCTAAATTGCAGACAAGACTTAAACTTAAGAAAGATACTACTAAGTATGAAGTCTAATAAATTTTGGACTACCAGCAGTTCAGGCGTTAGTGGAAGTATTTGGTTAGATAGAAAGACTACAGACCTAAAGATAATACATAGAAGCTAATTAGGAACCTAGGGAATAGTTTAGAGCTAATTAACCAGTACTATTAGATAAATTAATAAAGGCTGTATCCTACAGAAAGGACGACTGAAGCGCATTCTAATCTAAACTAAAGGAAAGAAAAAGTAAAGTAGGTAGGAAAGAAGCCGGCACTACAGGTTGCAGTGTGCAAGTTTCTTGACCTCAAGAATAGACTTTAGTCTCTTTAAGAGCTTGAACCTCATGAATTGAGGCTATCTCTTGATCAAACATTTCTTTCTCTTTGGAATCCACTTTTATAAGCTTATGATGAAGTTGTAATTCTTAAGCACAGAGCTTAGAGCGCTGATCCTTAAGAGCATTAAGTTAACAACAAAGTTTCTCTTTATCGCGGTTAAGACGATTCTACTTGGGTTATAAGATAATTAGATCACACTTCACGTTGCGACCAGCACAGGCTGAATAATGACTAGAACTTAGGTTCATAAGGCAGTCATCGCCTTGATAGGAGCAGTTCAAGTAAGGTGTCAGCATATAATAGGGTTTGTTACAGATCTGAGAAGCTAAGCAGTAAGCACGTATTAGAGACGACTCAGGACGTGTCATCATAGGGAGGCTGGGCAGGAAGGAAAGGAAGTTAAGGGTCTTACAGTCTGGAACACAAAGCGGAGGACCTGCTGCCTTTATACTGCTTGTAGAAGGAAGAAACTATCTTCCAAGACGAAGACTTAGAAGAGGGGGATAATGTTACAAACAGTAACAGTAAGTCAACTGCACCTAAAGAGCTAAAGGAACTAGCTATAATAGCCAATGAAGCTCTGGAATAGAAACGTATGTTCGAACGTGAACGGAAGAACTGTAAGCGGGCACGGGATGCATTGGCACAGGCCAAGGCACAAGCCAAGAAGCAAGGACAAAGATATGGAACCATGCCAATGGATTGGGAGCAGTGACTCACATGACTAAGGAAGGGCTTAGCAGACAGAGGTAGAGTAAGGTGACAGAACCTCTGGCAGCTCTAGCAGCCTCTGGTAGTATCTAATATACTGCCGAACAGTATACAATGTACGCATGAAGGATCTACTATAAGTATGGGGCGTTGGACGGTTCACGATTACTTTTGATTCTTCATAGTTACTCTAAAATTGAGATTCACACCTTAAGTAAAATAGTTTAATACTATCCTGTTAAACCTTAACTTACTATATAACTTCCTTCTTACCCTCTACTGAGTTAATTAACTTCTACTAAGTCTAATAAGCTATCTAATCTGGAAGCAAGGGAACTACTAAGTATTACATAGGCATTTAGACGGCTTATTACTAGTAAACTTTATATTAGTAAGTTAGTAACTTATAATACTCACTTATATACATATCTTATCTATAAAATACGTTAATATACTAACATAAACAGTTTATTTTTACTTAGTATAAATTTTTATAATATTTTATATATTATAATAATAAAGTTAATAATTTTTTAAATTAATTTTTTACTATTAACTTTTTATATGTTAGTATAAATTATATATATTTTAAGTATTTATTTAATACTATTACCATTATATTATACTAGTATTTTTTTAATTATTAATGTTAATAGTTTTATAATAAAGTCTATTTTTACTAATTTTTAAAATTTAGTTATTATTAGTATAAATTAAAGCAATTTATATAATTTATATTATATTAGTTTATTTTTTTTTTTTTATATATATTTTACTAAAATTTATTATACTTTTTTTATATTTTAGGTATTTTATAGTTTTATATTATTTATTTAACTATTTTTTAATATTTTAATATTTATATATTTTAATATAATTTTTTTTTCTAATTAACTTTATTTAAAAGTACTTTAATATTATTATAAAACTACTATATATAAAAAGTTAAATGTTTAAATAAAAGCATTAATTAATTACTATATATAATATTAAGTAATAATTTAAAATATTAGTACATAGTTAATATATAAATATATAAAATAAAATAAAAACTTATAAAAAAACTTATAAAAAAACTTATAAAAAAACTTTTATAAAGTATTATAAATAGTTATTATAATAGTACTTTTTTTTATAAAAAAGTTATTTATATTAAGTATTATTATAGCTAGTATATTCTTAAAATAAATATTTAAGTTAATAGTTAATATTGCTAAAATTAACTACTTTAAAATAAAGTTAATAAAAATACATAAAACTAAAAATACTTGTATAAACTATTATTAAAGTACTAAACTTAAATAAATAAATAATTATGTAACTTAAATATATTTTAAGTTAGCTAGTTATTACAAATTTTAAATTTAAGTTTATTTAAGTTTTTAAAGTAAATTTCTTTTATAGTAACTATATTTTAAAAGTTGTTTACAAGTTTTTATATTAAGTTATTATATTTAGTGTTTTTAACTAAGTATTTATAGTATTTTTACTTATAGTTAAAGTATAGTTTTTTAATTTATTTAACATAGTATTTAGTTTTGCTATTAACTTTAATAAATTTAGGTAACAAGTTTTATTAACTTAAAAAGTATTTAAATTTAAGTATAGTAATCTAAAATAATAATACATAAAAAAACTAAGTATATATTTAAAAATTTAAGAAGTTTAAGTTAGTATATATATATATATATAAAGAAATTATTTAAAAAATATCACTTTTTTTAAAAACTATAAGTTTAGGTTTTTAAATAATTATTTTATTTAAATATTTTATATACTAAGCTAAACTATATCTTTTATTTAGTAATTAAAAGTAAGTAATTGTTTTTAGTTTATATACTTTTTTAAACTAATTATTAAATATTAGCAATTTTTTTTTATTATATAATTAGCTTTTATAATTTATAGTACTTAATATAAACGTTTTTAAGTTTTTATAAAAAGTTTAACACTTATATAAAAGTATTAACTTATATTATTTAAAAATAAAAACTTTTATTAATTTAAATATAGTATTATTAATTTTAAATTATTTAAATAAATAAATTTATTTTACTTTAAAGTCCTTAATTTACTTTTATTTATACTATTAATAGAATCTTGTTTGATTTTCTTTCCTAAAGCTAGTAAGATATTTCAATTTACTTTATTTAAAAACAGAATTTCTTTTAAGAGTATAAGATAAATATTGTCTTTTTTATACTCTCTAATATACAGTTAAATGTTCTTAATAGTCTCTTTATAATAAAAGTAGTTAGTATATTTAATTTATTTTTAACTAGTTTATATATATATGTAAAATTTACATTATTATATTATTAGCTTTTTCTATTTAACTATTAGTTTTTAAATAATAAGTAAAAAATAATTAAAGTTTACTATAAAAATTAGAAATAAATTATTATATTCTATAAGTAAGTAAGTTACATAAGTAAGTGAGTTACCTTAAAACTTACTAAAAAATTAAGAATTTACACTTAAATATCTTAACAACTACTTAATAATAAATTCTAGAAATTTAATAAGTAATTAATAGTACTTTAAAATAAAAGCTATTAGATTTTTAAGAGCTAATAGCTAAATGTTTTTAAGATATTTAAAAAAAAGTAAATTTAGAGACTAAAATAATACTATTTTAATAACTATTAAATATAAGATCTTAAAAGTTTAATAGCTTCTATTTTAAAGTACTATTAATTATTTATTAAATTTCTAGAATTTATTATTAAGTAGTTATTAAGATATGTAAGTATAAATTCTTAATTTTTTAATAAGTTTTAAAGTAACTTACTTATAAAATATATTATATATTTTAGTTTAATATAATTATTTTTAAAAAACTGTAGTTTACTTATATATAATAATAAAATTTTTAAATTTTTTTTTAAAAATAAAAACAAATTTTAAAAATTATAATACTTTTTATAAAAAGTCTTAAATTTTTTATAAATATAGTAATAAAATACATATTAATATATTATTTTAAATATTTAAAACTAGTAGTATTTATACTATAAAATTTTAAAAGTTTTTTAATAACTAAACTAACTATAATAATCTGTTACATGCTATAGCTATATTCTATAGTCACGTGAAGGGTCTTACAGGTAAGTCACCTGTTACATTTGTAAGTCACGTGCTATGCTTTCACGTGCACACTAAGAGCGCTCTATTAAAGCCTCGCCCCCCTTTCTTTTAACACTCTTTCTTCTTTTCTCTTCTTCATACTAGAGTAGCTTCAATACAGCGCCTTATTACTCACAACCACTTGCAATTGCCTACAGGTTCATGCTGGCCGTGATATTACTCTAGTATCACCCTTTCTTTAGCCGGTGAAGGTGGTATAATATTAGTCAAACCAAGTGCTCAAACGTAGTTTGCAGTGCCAACAACTTTCTTAATCTTTCCAAAGTCCTACCGTGATAGGCAACCCCAATTACACTACAAGGTAGTGTAACAAAGCCCTGGATTAGCAGGCAAGAGCAATCAACCTACAACAGGCTCTTATTGCATTTGAACCTCTGGTCATCTCTAAAAGCAGCAAGCAGCTGGCTCTAGGAGCTCTCACCAAGACACTTACCTCTGGTCATCTCTAGACAACAAACCTTCTAGAGCTCTTACTAAGACACTCATTCACTGATCATCCTTAGGAGACGCACTTCCTGTAGGCTCTCATCGTGACGATAACAACAACAACGACGACAACAGCAACCCATCGACAACCGCCATTACGCCAACTCGGCAACCAGCAGCAACCCACAGATAAGCGTTACTACGTCTGCAGCGTGCAGGTGACCTATATACATAAGGACAATCTCAGTGCGCGTCACGAGGCGGCTGAGTGGAGAGGAAGGAGCAAGAGCTAGGAAGCCAAGCACTACTAGCACTGCCCGGTTGTAAACCGAGTTAGGACGATCTATATCCCTAGGTCCCTGCTTACAAGCCTGCTAAGTTATAGTAGCCATCAGGTTGCTTTGTGTAGTTGAAAACGTTAAACCTCGTAGTAATTCCTGTGAACTCTGCAGTAGTGTAAGGTAAAGACAAAATGGTGAAAGCAACCGCCCTGGAGCTAAGGGCCTTTCCAAGCATTGGCATCAATGACGACATTACTCTTTACCTTGAGGACACCCCACATCACTTCTATATATCGGCAAGAGAGCTTGAAGACGACCAACGAGGCAAGCTTAGACGTCTGGAGAAGCAGGCAAAAGATAAGAGCATCCCCATAACCATCAAGAAGCGTACTAAGGATGGACAAACGCTGTCCACCAACATCGCCACATGAACCAAAATGGACCTGACAGAGATTGCCAACGAGCTTCATGAACAAATTCTCTATATCAAAGCACTGGAGCAGCAGACCGACACTTTGTTCCACATTGCCAACGACGCCCTACATGCTGAGAGCGAGATTGCGGAAGCCCTGCGTCCATCCAAAGTGAAGACTCAAGCAGAGAAGGCTGTGAAAGCTCAACATCAGCCAAAGCTAATTCAACCACTCGAAGAAGAAGAAGAAGAAGCAATCTCCAAGGCTGATGAAACTCCGTCACAACCTGCCAAGTAACGACAGACACGCCAGTATGCCAGGTTCCCTTCTCTTTGCGGAGGATCAAGCCCTGCCCTGCATCGTACGCCAGGTGCAGCCACCCGACAAGAACCGACGACCCCAGGATCAGCGTACGCTACCCACTTAAGTGTCTCTCATGGCAAGAGGTCTGCCAAATTCCCTAACCCACCTATTCTCAACGACGGCGTCAATCCAACCTTCAAGAACTGGAACAAGCAGATGAGAAACAAGCTCAGGCTCAACACCAACTAATATAAGTATAACAATCCAAACGCTATAGAAGTAGTACAAATTGCTTATATCCAGACTCGCATTGCTAGTAAGGCCAGCAATTTTCTTAACCCTTTCCTAAATGCTAGAAAAGACTAAGAAGAGGTTGCTATAAAAAAAGTAATACAGTACCTCTAGAGCGTTTTTAAAGACCCTAACTAATGTATTAAGGCGTGATAAGAGCTTAGGTCTCTCAAGATAAAGCTTTCCAACAATTTTAACTAGTTTCTAGTAAACTTCATGTGGCTTGCCAATTTTGCTAGGATACTATAAGTCTAGTAAAAGAAAGACCCCCATGAGATGCTGTATAGTAAGCTACGTATGCACATAGAAAGCAAATACGCCCAGAAGTACTATACCTTCAAGATATACTATAATAAGGCTTAGTATATAGCACGCGGACTAGCCTAATCTAACTATAAGTATATAAAGCATAGAGTGCTACTTTAAGCTAAAAAAAGCCTACTAAGAAGTATTAAGAAGAGTAAGCCTATACTAGCTTTTAATATTAAATTAGTAATTACTTTAGCTTTACTTATTTAGTAAACTTACTATAGCTATAGCAAACCTAGTTATCTCTTATATAATTACTTAATACCTAAAAGAATTAAGAGTAAAGTAGTTAATTAAAAAGAGTATATTAAGTACTTAAATAATGCCCTAAAACTAAATAAAAGTTTGGAAAATAAATTACTTTAAGTAAAGTCTTTTACTTAAAGTTCTTTTTTAGAGTATTTAGTACACCTATATAGCTAAGTAACATAATTAGTAGTTCTACTCTTATAATAAATTATTAAGTTACTTTAAGTAGTATAAGTATTAATTTTTTTAGTTTACTAGATACTAAAGCTAAAAAAAACTATTTTTATTTAACTTTAACTATACTAAGTTATTAAGAAATACTTTTAACTTAAGTTTTATTATTTACAAAAAAGCATTTTTATTATAAGATATAATAATTAGTAAATAAGTATAGTTAATTAGTTTTTTTTAACTAATTTAGTAATAAATAAGTATTATACTACTATTTTAGTTTATTTTTTATAATACTAAATATTATAACCTAATTATTAGCTGAAAATAAAATAAATTAATAAAAATAATACTAAATTTAATTAATAAAAATAATACTAAATTTAATTAATAAAAATAATACTAAATTTAATTAATTAATATATACTTTAGGTTAAGAATACTAAAATTAATACTAAATATAATATTATAATACTTAATAGAGTATTTACTAAGTTAGTAATTAACTTAATATATTAAAAAAATTACTAATAAATAAAATAAGTTGTTTAATATACTATATTAAGAAAATATACTTTATAATAAATTAACTAGTATAATAACTTACATAAAATAAATAAGTAGCTATACTATTAATTACTAGTTAAAGCTTTACTAATATTTAGAAAAAAATAAACTATTTTTATCTAATACTATAATACTAAAATTAACTTTACTTTACTTAAAAAATATTTCTTTTTATAAGTTACTAAGAAAAAGAGTATAATAGTAGAAGTAACTAATATATACAAAATTAATAAGCTTATTAACAACTATTATTAAAAAAAATCCTTTTATAGATAATGTTAAAAAGCTATATAAACTTATTAAGAAAAAAAATTTTATAGCTTAAAATAATTTAAACTAGATATTTTTATAAATAGTATTTAATACCTTACTACTATATTAGAAAGGTATTAATTATAATATTATTTTAGAAGAAAATACTAGTAAACGGCTTTCTTTAAGCTTTTTTTATAATATATTACTTAAGTAGCTAGAGCTTATTAAAGTTTACTTTTAAAATAATTTATAAAAAAACTTCATAGTTTTAAGAAATACACTTTTTATTATACTAGGTTTTTTTACTAAAAAATCAAAAAAAAAGTAGTACTTATAATAATCTATTATATAATATGTTTTTACTAGTATTTTTAAGTTACTATATAAAAGTTTTACTAGTTCTTTTTTTTTCTTTATACTAGAGTAGCTATTACAAATATAGAACTAAAATACTATATAAAAAAATATCTTTATATAATATTACGTAATAGTACTATATTACGTAATTAAATTAGTTAGTAAAATAAAAAATATTTTTTTCTACTTTTATAACTAGTAAAAATAATTAACTTTTATATAACTTTATAACTTTATAGTATTATGTATTGTGTTTTTTACTACATAATTATAGGATTTTTATGTAAAGTTTTTTAGTTATTATACTTTTAATTATAAACTATTTTAACTTTAAAAATTTAGTTTATAAAAATTTTTAATTAGTTTTTACTAATATAGCTAATAAAGTATATAATAAGTAGTTAGTTAGTTATATTTTTTATTATAAAAAGCTTAAGTAAATACTTATACAAATTTAAATTAAAAATATATTTAATAATAATATAATTTTTTTTAAATTATTAAGTTTCTTTAAATTAGGTTTATAATTATATTATAAAGAAACACTAGTAAATTATAATTTAAGTATAAATTTAAGAATATTATTAACTGCTATAGTTTTTTATATACTTTTAAATTAGTATTTTTTTAATAACTAAAATAGTAAAAGCAATTTTATTTTTTTAGTAAATTAATTAAATGTTATTTAGTTAATATATTATACTAAAAAGTTAGTAAATTATATATCTTTAGTAAAGTATATAGCTTACTTAAATATATAATTTACTTATAAAATAAATTTTTTTTACTTTATTTTAAAAGTTTTTATAAACTTTTATTATATAATTTTAATTAATTTATTACTATATATTATTTAAAAGTAAACTAGTATTTATAAACTATTTATAGTATACTTGTTAATTAGGTTTTACTTTTAAATAATAGTTATTTAAATTTTATTAATTTTTTTGTTTTAAAATTCTAATTAAATTTAAAGAAAAATTACTTTAAATTTTTTTTACTTTAAAAAAAGCCTTATTTTATTTAGTTTTTAAATAATAAAATAGCTACATTTTAACTATAAATAAATAATATTATTAATTTCTATATATATATATATATATATATATATATATAAATGTTATGAGTTGCCTTTACTTAACGGTACGTTTCACGTTAGCGACTCTACTCTAACTAATGTTCTAACAGAACCTTAGCTCTTTCCGTATCTAGATCAGATAGCCCTAGGTTTAACAGGTAAGAGTTATTGCTTTATCACAAGGTAGAAAGAGAGGTGTATAATAGATTTAATAAGATAGTGTCAAACTATTTCACTCAAGTTCAAGTCTCAACTTAGAGATAAGATCTCGATTTTAGAGTAACTATGAAGAATTAAAAGTAACCGTGAACTGTCTAACGCTTCATACTTATAGTGGATCCTTTGTGCGTACATTGCATACTTGTTGGCAGTATGTTAGATACTGCTAGAGGCTGCTAGAGCTGCTAGAGGTTCTGTCACCTCGCTTAGCCTCTGTCTGCTAAGCCCTACCTTAGTCACGTAAGTTACTGCTTCTAATCCTCCAGCATAGTTCCATATTTCTGTCCTCACTTCTTGGCTCGTACTTTAGCCTGTGCTAGAGCGTCCCGTGCCTGCTTACAATTCTTTCTTTCCAGTTCAAACATACATTTCCATTCTAGAGCTTTATTGGCTGTTGTTGCCAATTCTCTCAGCTCTTCAGGTGCAGCTGCCTTACTGTTACCATCCGTAACATTATCCCTCTCTTCTAAGTCTTCGTCTTGGAAGATAGTTTCTCTCTTCTATAGGCAGTATAAAGGCAGCAGGTCCTCTGCCCTGTGTTCTAGACTGTAAGACTCTTAACTCCCTTTCTTTCCTGCCTAACTCCCTAACGATGACACGTCCTGAGTTATCTCTAATACGTGCTTGCTGCCTAGCTTCTTAGATCCGTAACGAACCTCATTACATGCTAACACCCTGCTTAAACTGTTCCCGTCGAGGCGATAATTGCCTTGTGAATCTGAGTTCCGGTTACTATTCGGCCTGTACCGATCACAACGTGAAATGCGACTTGATTGTTTCACAGCCGGAATAAGATCATATTAATTACGATAAGGAAAAACTTTGTTGTCAGCTTAACTCCCTTAAGGATTAGTGTCTTAAGCTTTGAGCTTAAGAATTACGACTTCGTCGTGAGCTTGCAAAAGTGGATTCCAAAGAGAAAGAGATATTTAATCGAGAGATAGCCTCTATTCATAAGGTCCAAGCTCTTAAAGAGGTGGAGACTCATTCTTAGGGTTAAGAAGCTCATACACTATAATCTGCAGTAGTGGCTTCCTTCTAACCCGCTTTACTTTGTCTTTTCTTTAGTTTGGATTAGAACGCGCTGCAGTCGTCCTTTCTATAGAATACAGCCCTTATTAGTTTATCTAATAGTACTAGTTAATTAGCTCTGAACTGTTCCTTAGGTTCCTGATTAGCTCCCATGTATTATCTTTAGGTCCGTAGTCTTTCTACCTAACCAAATACTTCTACTAATAACTAAACCGTTAGTAGTCCACAATTCGCTAAACTTCATACTTAGTAACATCTTCTTTAAGTTTAAGTCTTGTCTGTAGTTTGGCATTCTATAGTGCTGGTTCTAATTTTGAAATATGAAAACTAAGTAAATTCTTATGTTATTAGATAGTTATAGTTCGTAATTTATAGGTCCTGTTTACTGTTTAACCTTAAATAGTCCTAATTTAACGTGATCCAGTTTTTGTGATGGTTGCTTTATTTCTAAATTTTTCTTTTTTAAGAAAATCTTATCCCCCTCCTTAAAGGTTAGTCCCTTAACCTTAGATCTGTTCTTAACTTATTTGCTAAGATTACCTTTATAGGTAATTTTCTATATAATGTCTTTATAAAGTAGTTATAAGTCCTTAACCTTCCTTCTTATAGATTCTAATATTTTGTCTAGTTTCTGTGGTTCTCGATAAGCCGTAGGCTCATAACCATAGTTTACATAGAATAGTAATTTTCCTGTTGTTAATGACTTTACAGAGTTGTATATAAACTCAGCTATTAGTAGTAAGTTAATCTAGTTATCTTATAATTCATTAACATATATCTATAAGTATTATTCTAATGTTTGATTTGTCCATTCTATCTATCTATTTATTTATAAGTAAAATACTATTAAGAGGTAATATTCTGCCTCTAGCTGCCTTATAAACATTCTCTAGAATATTAACGTAAATAATTTATCTCTATCTGTGATGAATTCTCATGGTATTTTATATCATGTAATTAGAATTTTAATTAGCAATATAGCCAATTCATTTGCTTTAATTTCCGTATAGGTTAGTTTAAAGTAAGCGTACTTTATTAGTCTATTAATAATAACCAGTATCATGTCGTACTATTGACTTTCTTAGGTAGTAATTATCAATATTCCTATAATAAAGTCTATTATAACTGATTTCTATAGTAGTTTTAGTAAAGGTATAGGTTACATAAGTCCGTACTCTTTATGTCTTAATGCTTTATTCTTTTTATAATTAATATATTCTAAAAGAATTTTCCTAACCTTACTCTAAATTCCTGGAATCTAGAAATGTCTGTTAATCTATTCTATAGTTTTCTTAATTCCCTAATATCCGTGTAATTCTGCTGAATGTTAGTCTTTAATTAATTTAGTTTATAGTTCGTCTGGTACACAAATCGTTTCTTAGTCCAAATTCTAAAGTAGTTATTTATTATTAAATTCCTTTATTTATTTTTCTCAGGTATTTTCGATAATAACTACGTATTTAATATTAATTTATAAGCTTCCTAAGAATCCATCCTGTCTTTATTTAAGTATCGTATTGTAGATTTTTAGTATATTCTTTATATAGTCTGCTTATTAGCTAAGCGCGTTAGCTACTATATTTTCTTTTCCTACTTTATAAAGTATTTAAAAGTTAAATATAGAAACTAATTCCTACTATCTAATCTATTATTTATTTAACTTCTTTATTATTATGAATGCCGTTAGATTTTTATGGTCTGAATACACAACAATTTAGTATTTAGCTCCTTTTAAGTAATATTTCTATTTTTTAAATACTTAAACTATTGCTAATAGTTTCTTATTATAGATATCATAATTTAACTTAGTAGTTATAAGTTTATAAGATAGAAAGTCTACTAAATATTTACGCTTATTATTTTATACTTATAATAGGATGGCTCCTATAGCTCTATCTGATATATCTATATATATCTTTATTTAAAGTTATAAATTAAACATCTTTAATATTAGTAGTTCCTGGAACATCTTTTTTAGGGTTATAAAAGCTTCATCTTCCTTAGCTTTCTACTTAAATTATTAGTTTTTTTTAAGTAATTCCGTTAAGGGTGCTGTGATTCTTAAATAGTTCTTAATAAATTATTAGTAAAAGCCCGTGAATCCGAGAAAAGAATAAACTTCTTTTGTGTTTATTAGTGTAGGTTATGATAAAATATCTCTAGCCTTATCTAAATCAACTACTATTCCGTCTTAAGATATTAAGTATTCTAAGAATTTGATTTCTTTTCTGTGGAATATATATTTCTCTATTTAAATATATAGGCTGTGTTCCTTAAGCTTTTGTAATACTTTCTTAGTATACTTAACGTGTTTTTCTATTATTCCGTTTATATATACAAGCACGTTATTAAGATATGCTATTATAAATACATCTAGGTATTCCCTTAGTATATAGTTAATAATTGTCTAGAATATTACTGATGCGTTTGTAAGTCTAAATAGCATAACTAAATACTTAAATAATCTATATCTTGTCTTTAATGTGGTTATCTATTCGTGTCCTTTAGCTATTTATATTCTATAGTATCTATTCTTAATATTAAAAAGACTAAACTATTTAGCTCCTTTGAGTTTATCTATAAGTTCTAATATTAAAGATATAAGGTAACAGTTTTTTACTATAGCCTCGTTAAGATATCTGTAGTTAATATATAACCTTAATTTACTATTTTTTTTTAGTATAAAGAGTGTTAGTAATGCCATAGTGCTCTTGCTTTTCTATATATATTTTTTTCTTAAGTTTTTATTTAGATATTATTATAGCTTCTTTTATTAATTAATAGATAATTAATATAATAGTCCTAGTTTTAGATCCGTTCCCTCTTTAAGCGTGATCTTATGGTTCTAGTCCTAGTATTCTAGTAGTTAGTCTTTAGCTTTTTTAAAGAACTATTCTTTAAATTCCTTCTAGTATTTGTTTAGCATAATAAATGTGGTATTATAAAGAGTTATTTTCTTTATTTATATTATAGCTTATATTTATTTATAATAGTCCCTCCTGGTTCCTATAGACTTTATTTTCTAGTTAATTAGTAGATTCTATTATACTAGCTAATCCTATCCTAGTATAAAATTCTTACTATCTAAATTCATAATCTTAATATAATAGTTATCTGTATAACCTGCTACCCTAATAGTTATATTCTCTATTTTAAGATTAATTAAATCTCTTTTAAATGTTACTGGACTATTATCTATACGTATTACTCTTATAGGTTCTTCTAAAACTCTAGTTAAGATATTATATCTCTATATTTATTTATTTAATATAAGTGTTTTACTAGCCCTGCTATCTATAAGTACTTAAGTTAAAAAGCTATTAATATATACATCCACGTATAGCTTATTTTCGTGTCTTTATTTAAGTTATATATAATTAAGTAATAATTTCTATATTTTAACCTTAAATTAGCTCTCTGGTGGTATAGTTATTACTTACTAGCTTTTTAGTTTTTTATTAATAGTTAACTCCTAAGTAGTAGTTATTTCTTTAGTATTTTTTCTTTTAGTCTGTAGATAGAGCATCACTAGAGTTAATATTAGTCCTCTAGTAATATCTTATATTCTTTTCTTATTTCTTCTCTATAATTTCGGCACTTCCATCTTAAGAAACATTCTTTAGTTATTAGTTTAGTATGTAGTTTTATAGCTAACTATCTATCTTAATAGTATTCAGCCTAGTGATATTGGCATCCTAGTTAGTATTTATCTTAGTCTAACTATTTATGTTTTTTAGTCTTTAGATCCTAAAGCTCTTCTTTGGAGTCCGTATAGATTAATTCTTACTATATATTAAGTTCTTATTTTTATACTATTTATTTTAATACCTGTCTTATTATTAATTCTTTAACTTATATAGTATAAGCTATCTATTTATATTCTTATCTAGTATACGACTTTTCTCTATATATCTAGTATTTCTTTTATATAGTTTTTTCAGCGGCTTCTTCGTCTTATATCTATAAAATAAATAAAGTAAGTTTTTTTTCTAGTTTTTTATTCTAGTTCCAGCCTAGCTCTAGATGTCCAACGGGGTAGTAATAGATTATATAACTTATAAATAGTATTAGTTCTTATCTATAAATCTTATTTATTTATATGGCTAGTTTCTGTTTACTGAGTTTTTTATACTACTTATTACTAGCTACCTATAATACTTATTAGTACTTATATATCCTATCTCCTAAAGTAACTTTCTAGTGCTTAATAACATAATATTTCTTTATATAGTATTCTAATTTATAGATCTAGTAGTATCTCTAGCTTATTTATTGTCTAGTTATTATAGATATTAACTCTCTGCTCTCTATTATCTCTTAATTTTATTATTATCTAAATTTCTAATTTTCTACTCTAAAGGGTCCTCTCTTCTGTTAGATTATTTTATAGAATTAGTTAGCTTTTTTTATAGAGTTAGCCTAGTATTATTTAATAGTAACTTCTTATATAATAATAATTATATTATTAGCTTATTCTATTAAATAATTTTTAACTTGCTAATATAGTATTTTATATTCTTATTTAAGATATATATAGCTCCTATAGATTTAGTACTACTCTTTTTAGATTTATTATATAATAGCTTTTTTAGTGATCTGGTCTCTAGCTAGTTCTATTTAGACTATAATAATTTTTATTAGTGTTTTAGTTTAGACATAAGCCTGTTTAACATCTACTCTTTATTATTTATAGTTTTTAATAAAGTGTTTTTTTTTCTATAACTAAGACATACCCTATATACATATTAATCTATTTATTTCTTACTTTATTTATCTTGCTTTTTTTTGTTAATCTATGCGTTTTTAACTAACACTTAGTTAATTTCTATTATATTATAGGTTTAGGTATTTTTCTTATTTCTTTATAGTATATAGATTACTGGCCTAGTATTATTTTTCTTTTTCTACTTTCTTTAGTACTAATAGTTATTAATAGTTACTACTTATTTAATAATTTCTAGAAATATGCTAGGTCGTTTTCCTTAGGAAATTTTATTCTTAATTCTATTCTTTAGTCCTATATAGTATATTATAACTAGAGATTAATTTACTTAGTTTAGTTAAGATTAAATTTACTTAAATTCTGTTATATAGTTAGCTGCTAACGTGCGTTATTTAAGCTATTAGAGCTTTTAAATTACCTCTATTTTCTTATTAATCTCTCTAAAGACTATAATCATTTCCTTTTTAAAGCTTTTATAGTTTTTAAAGGTTCTTTTAATATTACTATTATAGTCTGTAAGTCCTGCTAATCCTAGGTTAAAATCTCTATTAGCTAGATAGTTCTTTATAAGTAGTTTAAACTATTTTATAGCTCTTCTTATTATATTTATACCAGCTACCAGAATCTAATTTTAGTTAGTTATAAATAAAAATTAATTAAACTAATAATAGAGGTCTATTATGGTTATAAAGATTTTAAGTTTATCTTTATTACTATTAAACTTTATAAAGGGCTATATTTTTGCTGTTTCTTTTCTATTAATCTTACCTACTATTATTTATTACTATAGGTTAACTAGAGTATTATGTAACTTTATAATAGCTATTTTTTATTTTTAGATAATTTACTATATACTCTTACTTCCTCCTGATATACTTTCTATAATAGATAAAGATTCTACTATAACTTCTTCCTTACTACTACTTTCTTTTAACAAGTAAAGTTCTTGTTTATCCTTGTAGTAAATCGTTATAGACTATAATTAGAAATTTATTATTAGAATCAATCCAACGTCCTCTCCTATACTTTGAAAGGGTAGTTATAATATTATGAGTTATCTTTATTTAATAGTACGTTTCACGTTAGCGACTCTGCTCTAACTAATATTCTAATAGAATTTTAGCTCTTTTTATATTTAGATTAGATAGCCCTAGGTTTAACAGGTAAGAGTTATTACTTTATTATAAAATAGAAAAAGAGATATATAATAGATTTAATAAAATAGTATTAAACTATTTCACTTAAGTTCAAGTCTTAACTTAGAGATAAGATCTTGATTTTAGAGTAACTATAAAGAATTAAAAGTAACCATGAACCGTCTAACGCTTTATACTTATAGTGGATTCTTTATACGTATATTATATACTTATTAGCAGTATATTAGATACTACTAGAGGCTGCTAGAGCTGCTAGAGATTTTATTATTTTACTTAGTCTCTATCTACTAAGCCCTACCTTAGTTACGTAAGTTACTACTTCTAATTCTCTAGTATAGTTCCGTATTTCTGTTCTTACTTCTTAGCTTGTACTTTAGCCTGTGCTAGAGCGTCCTGTGTCTACTTATAATTCTTTCTTTTTAATTTAAATATATGTTTCTATTCTAGAGCTTTATTAGCCGTTATTATTAATTCTCTTAGCTCTTTAAGTACAGCTGCCTTACTATTACCATCCGTAACAATAAAATAGTATTTTATAAGTATTTATTTTTATTTTATTTTATAATAGTTAAGTTTATTAAAAAAATTTAATATAAATATAAAGTTAATAATGCTTTTATATTATTATTTTTATATAAGTTTTTTTTATAATATTACTAAAGCAAAGTTTTACTTATATTTTACTAATAATATATAACTTTTTTTATACTAAGTACTATGTATTAAAACTATTTAAAAGTATAATTCTTTTAACTATATTATTAAATGTTATTTTAATTTTAAGTTAAGGTTCTTTTTTAAAGTTTTTACTTAAGCTATAAATATTAATAATAATAACTTCTATTTTTTATAGTTATAATTAAAGCAAGAATATGTATAATTTATATATAATTTATTTTTAATATTATATAGTAATTATTTAACTAATTATAAAAGAAATTTTTATAATTAAAATATTTTTATAAAAAAAAATTGGTTTTTTAAATAGTATTTTAACTTAATAAGTTTATTAAATACTAACTTTTATATAATAAAAATTAATTACTTTACTAGTGTTTTATTATTAAAAATAATTATATACTTATTTATTAGCAATAAATATTAAAGTTTTTATTACATTTATTTTAAACTATTTATAAGCTATTTAAGTAAAGTTTAAATTTTATTTATAAAATCTTTTTACTTACTACTTTAATAAATAAAAGCTTATTTAGCTTTTACTTTAAAAAATGTTTTTTATTACTTTTTAGAAAACTTACTTAATATTATTATATCATATAATGTTAGCATTTTTTCTATATTTTATATATATAGAATTTAATTAAAAAAATTACTTTTATAACTTATATAGTTTTAAAATAGTTTTAAAAAGTTTTGTATTTTTTTTTTCTATATTTTATAAACTTTACTATAATTTATATAAAATATTCTTTTTTGAAAATATTTAGTAGTATTATATAAACTTACTTAATATACATATTTTAATAGTTTACTATATATATTTTAATTTAAATTATAATTTTATTTATTATATTAAAAGTATCATTTAACTATAAAGTTATTATTAAAAAGTTTTATCTTAAATAATTAAAACTTAATATTAATTTTACTTCTAATAATTTTATGCTAAATTATTTACATTAAAAATTTAAATACTAGTACTTTTTTTTACTTATTTTATATTATAAAATTATATAGCTAATAAATTTAGTTAATAGTGTAAGAATCTAGACTAATAATAGTAATTAGGTATAAACAAAGTAAATTTAATAGAAAGCTATAAAAAGAAATAAGAAGTTTATATATAGAAAAAAGAGTACTAAGGCACTAGAATTTTAGCACTATATAATAAGCTAATATACTAAAAGTAACTATTTAAAAACTATTTACTTAAGTACTAGCTTATTACAAATAGCTAATTTTAAAGTAAAGTACTTTATAGTTTATATATTAAGTAAATAAGTTTTAAATTATTTACGTTTTTTTCTTTATTTATTTAAGTTATAAAAAAAACTTTTAAAACTTTTAAAAAGTAGTTGTTTCTTAAAATTTTATATTTTAGAGTATTTAAGCTATTAAGAATTTAGTTTTTTATAGTTTAAAAAAAAGCATAAGTAGTTACATTTTTACTTCTAAAAGTATATACTATATATATATTTAATATTATTTTCTTAATAGTTTATAAAAGTTTTTTTAAGTTATGTTTCTAGAATATCTTAAAATAAACATATATAGTAGCTTTTTAGAGTATAGTAGTATATACTATATATACTACTTATTTAATAATAGCTACTTAAGTTATTAATAGTAGTAAAGTAGCTTTTAAGCTTTATAACTTATTTATACTTATTTTTACAAATTTAATTAATAGTAGCTTTAATATAATTAAATTAAACTTTTATACTATTATTTTAAATAAATAACTTTTTATAATATACTTAGAAATTATTAACACATTGAATTACTTTTTTAATAGTAGTAAAAAAAATTTTATAAAACTTTTTTTTTTAAAAATTATTTTTAATTTTTTAAAATATTTTTATTAAAGTCTTTTAATTTTAACTAAACTAGCATGTATTCTAGTTTATAATTACTTATTTATAAGCTAGTTTTGTTTTATGTTATATATATTATCATACTTATAAAAAAGTTACATACTATTATTGTTTTTTATACTTTATAGGTAAAAAAAGTATAGTTTTTAAGTAAATATAATAGTTACTATAACTATATATAAATTTAACTTAGTAATTAAGTTATATTATTATACTTAAAAGTTACTAAGTTTTAAAAAGTAAATAACAATATTTTTATATATTTTATTTAATAATACTTAAAATTAAAACTATTTATTTTATAAATTTATACTTATATTTTTATAATATTATTTTTTTAGTATTTTTTTTTTATATATTTTTATATATTTTTAAATTTTTTTAAATTTTTTTAAATTTAAAATTAATTTTTTTATATGTTTTTATATTTTTTTATATTTTTTTATATTTTTTTATATTTTTTTATATTTTTTTATATTTTTTTATATTTTTTTATATTTTTTTATATTTTTTT